>BQNB010033140.1:18682-52057 GCA_026074375.1 Tanacetum coccineum | reverse complement strand
TATTCTCAAAATAATTATTTAATACTTGATTCATGCAAACGTTTAATTGATTGATACCCGTTTACATTGAATAATCGATTTTAGCTTACGTGATTTAACTTAACACTTTAAACTTAAAAGCAAACGCGTACAACACTAAAATGAATAGTATATTTATCGACGTCGTCAATGACTTGAAAACACGGTGTGTTATAGCCTCAGTTCAGCAGTATTCAACACAATCATCCAAGTCTCCTCAATCCTCAAATGAACCATCTCCTGCTGACAACTTTCAACTAGACTCAGGAAGTTCTTCAACAGAAAACTTGATTGAAAGTTTATCCAACTCACTTGCCCTCCTCACTCAAACAATCAACTTAGAACGTCGTCTAATGCAAGGAACAAAGCTACGGTTCAAGACGGCAGAGTTGTGGTTCAAGATGTCTGTGGAAGATACAATGCGAACAATCAAGGAAAACCATTTCAGAGAAACAATGCAAGAGGAAATGTTGTAGCTGGGAATGTAGGAGGTCAGAACAGAGGAGGCATTATTAATCCTGGACCAGCCAAACCCATTAAGTGCTACAACTGTAACGGACTAGGGCACATAGCACGAGAATGTCCAAGGAGAACAGGTTACCAACTTTGATGAGGATGTGGATAATTCACCCGAGAATGATTTGGCACTCAATGTGGACCATGTCTTTGAAGCTGATGAATGTGATGCATTCGACTCTGATGTTGATGAGGGTCCCACTACACAAACCATGTTCATGACAAATCTCACATCGGAAGATCGAATCTACGATGAAGCCGGGCCATCATATGACTCGAATACTCCGTTTGAGGTACAAGATCATGATACCTTTGTAAATCATTTAGATGAGTATCATGAAGTACACGAGATGCAAACCGATGAACAACACAACTACGTTGTTGACTCTGATGCTGACTATACGAGTGATAGTAATATTATTCCGTATGATCAGTATGTGGAAGACAACGAAGATCATGTTGTACAAAGTAATGTATCTTCTGTACGAAATGATGCATTGATGTCAATTCTCGATGAAATGCATGAACAGGGAGTACAAAGTAGATTAGCAAATAAGCCAGACATGATAGTTAATGATTCAGTGACCTCTGAACTTGCGAGATATAAGGAACTGGTCGGGGAATATGAAAAACGGGCAAAGTTTGAATTAACTGATAGAGAACGAAAAATTGATGAACAAATGAGAATAATTATCTCAGACCGAAATAGAAAGGAAACTTCTTTAAAATCAGAACTTCATTCAGCACAAATACTACTTAGTTCTACCGTTGGCCATTATAAGTCAAAGACAGAAGAAGTAATCATTTTGAAAAAGGATTTTAAACAAAAAGAAGACAAATTCCTTGAAGAGTTTTTAGACATAAAAAGGCTAAAAGATAAGATTGAAGATAGATTATACAAACAGGATCAGTCTGTTCAAACGGTTCACATGTTATGTAAACCAAAATCGTTTTATGATGAAAAGAACAAGGTAGCAATAGGCTACAAAAATCCCTTATGTCTCACTCGTGCAAAGCAAGCTCAGTCTGCTCTGTATAATGGTCATGTACTTGTCACTACCAATCATACACCCACTGTTATACATGACTCAGAGGATACGCGTGATCTGAGAAATAAGAAAGAATGCTTCGAGTGACATAGAAAAGCCCCTCAATGTGGTGGAAAATCAAAGTTAGGATTGCCCCTCCCCCCAGATTATGAAGGACGAACTTTCTTGCAACCTATGCTCCAAAGAAATCTGACCCAGACCAGATATTTTGGTCCATAGATAATAATGTCAGACAAAGGCTGTGACTCAGTTCCAAAACCACTTTCGCCTTGACAGTGTATCCACCATATACTTCTGTTCCAAGCTTGTCCCTAGAGTTCTTCTAATAAAAGTCACAGTGAAGATTATCTTTATGACTCCACAACTTTTTAGGAATTTGACAAAACTTGCAAAAAGCGAATCACTACCCAACAGTGTTACACGAAGGGGCACAGAGGTTTTGAACAAACTAAAAAGATGTACCTCATGAAGTTAATTCATTTTTCAAAACTTTAAAGAAACTTTGCAGGGTTAAAGCCCTCTTTAAGAGTTAAGTAAGGAGAAATTTTTTTTTTTTTTCTTTTTTTTCTGATCAAAATGTCAGATAGGTGGATCAGAATGTCAGTGGAAAAGCAATGTGCTGAAATTGTAAAGAAAACACCTTCACAATTGAAATGAGAATCTGATTGCTAATCTGTTTGTCTGAATTAAATGTTGTTTGATGTGGGAAATAGTTGTCTAGATCTTGAAGTTGAGCTGTCTAAAGTTTGTAATGAGTCCAAAACATATTAAAACTTGAAGGGTGAATACTAAATTTGCAATTAAAGTATCAAACATCTTCAAGAAATATTTGACTACATAAAAAAATCACAAGCATCACAGGAGCCTCTGATTTTAACTCATTCTTCACGGATCAAGAATCTAGAACATCCGATTCACGAAAAGGACAAGTGATTAGAGGACTTGACAAGTTCTAGTCTCTAATGTAACAACAGAAGTTGTGAGCCTTATAATGCTAACGATGTCACTGATCTTTTTGAACAGAATGAGCATTTAAGAGCAGAAATAGAAAAGGTTAAGCAGCATTACAAGGAAATGTTTGAGTCTATTAAGATCACGCGCACTAGCACTAATGAAAAGACATCTTCCTTGTTAACACAGATTGAGGATCTAAAGCTAATTAGAAGGAAATTTGAAAGTTGCACTCAGAATTTCTTCAAACAAAAACTCTCTTGCGCCTGGATGTATGCATTGATGTTAACCCATCACGCATCCCTAAGAACAATCAGGAGTGCTCATTTAACCTATATCAACCATCTTAAGTGGAGAGTGTGGAAACAGTTAGGAGATTGCAGAGGAAGCTCGAGTAGTTAAACAATGTATTAAATGTACTAAACTCATGCTTGTCAATACACTAAGGCTTTCTCAAGAATTGTGTTTTTTTATTTATATATTTATTTTAGAATATTGTCATTGGCATTGCCCAAAATAGTTTCTAATGAAAGAGATAACAAGGCTCCTTCTACCCTGTAACTAGGAAAATGCAAAGTTATTTTCAATGATAAACCAGGAACTTCATCTCATGTAACACTCAGAAACACGACAGTGCACCAGAAGTTCCAACAGACTATGTCCTGTGATTCCTTCTACAGGAGTAAGCAGTTCCACTAGTGCAACCGGAGCAAAGCCTAGGAAGCAATACAAGAACAATAGGATCCTGCCAGCTAGATTGTTGAATAACAAGAAAGTAGGAAGACCATCCTAGAACAATAGGTCTGTATGGACAAAAAGTGAATTCGGGTTGATTCTAGCATTCAGCTCTAAGCATGTTGTAATTAATTCGAATTTGAATCTGTGTGCACAAATGTGTAGCAAATGTTTAAGCTCTTCCAATCATGAAATGTGTGTTGTTAATATTTGAGCTCTGTGAATGTACCCCCTGTTAAACTTTTCTTGATTAAAGGGAAGCAGATGTGGAAACCAAAAGGCTAAACTGTCTGATAACATTTGATAAACATGACCAAGCAGATTTGGCATCCAAAAGGCAAACTGTCTGATAACTGTTTGAACATGACAAGCAGGTATGGAAGCAACGGGTAAACTATTTTGCTAATGTTGGTTATCAATAATAGAGGACCCAAGGAAAGAAATTCACCTTAGTAACTTATTGTGGTTATCGATGGAGGACCACAAGAAAGGAATATGCCTTAGGAGAAACTGTGCCTTTAACTAGGCTTCCTGTGAATTGTACTATGTGTCAGCTAACTCAACAGGAACCCAACCCCAAATTAGGGATCCGAAATTCCAACCCTCCAAACTTCGATGTTCTTCAAGTGCAGGTGGTACAGATCATGCTTTGGTATCTGGACTCAGGCTGTTCAAAACTCGATTTAGAGGAAATGGCTCCTGTACACAACAGTTCAGGACCCGAGCCTAAGATGATGTTTGGACAAAACAGTTCAAGCCTCGTTCTTCATCAAATGATGTGTGTCAAATCACGTTCCAGGCTCGCTCTCAATGTTCTTAAGTGCTTGACTCAGCAGTCTCAAGGATGCTAGTGGTCTTCTTGTCGAAGAGTTTGTCAAATCAAGTTCTAACCTCGTTTCTTAAATGTCACAAAGGCGTCTGCAGGCATACTCTTCAGCCCGTTCATTAAGATAAGAAAGGTTGTACGCTTCAGTGCGCTTTATTTCAAAGAAAGCAAATATTTTGTTCTTGATCATTTCATCAACAAGTTTATATTTTATCAATGCATCGTACTCGTAAGTGGATAAACTAGATTCGTGGTATTCTTAATTCACTAAATCAAAAATGGCACTCAATATGCAATTTTTGAAGGGTGAGAATGGATCTAATGTGATCAACACGGTTTAAACTTGGTCTCTCAATGTGTATGAACGATCGAATGTGAAAGAGATGTGAAAAAGAAGGATGAAAACAGATCCTTCATCTTGCTCGGAGTGGTTAAGATTGGAAGGGAAACTTCTCTTAGATCTACAGAAGTTGCACAAAGAACCTATCATTTCGCATTTAAGTTGATATTCGTCGAACACAAAACTATGTTAGGGCATTCATACTATCAGCAAAAATGTACTTCCTATCTATATCTAAGCTATTCTGGAATACTATGACTCATGATGATTAGACTGAGGTTTATAGCTTCAAGTCGATGAGCACTGGCTTTATCTGAGTTTGATCTTCTTCGGAAGGCTTAAATGTCACTGCAGACTCAGCCACCCATTTGATTCACTCCAGCTGGTAAATGGACAATAACGGTCACAAGGAGAAGACGTTCCTTCTTTTTATTTTTTTTTTTTTTAAAACCAACCGGCTCCTGACCTCATTTTGTGATTATGAGGTATAATCTATAACAAGGTACTCAAATGAGCTTGGGAATGTTTCTCAGGCATCATGGCAGCATGTTAACAGTAGAGGCGATTCGTGAACTGGGCTCCATAGACCACCAGAAAAACTCCCAGTAGTTCGAAGTTAGGGGGAAAGGCAGTGCAACAGATGTACAAGCTGCAAAGTCACTTATGGAACTGCATAAGCCAAAGAAACAACGTACCATGGATTAATGCATATTCTTAGAGGTGGAATATAGCATTCATGATGAAACTACTGGACCTTCAGCTACATACCTCGAGGATGTTACATCACAAAGATGGTTCGTGAAATCTATCTCATGCAGATGTGAATTTCGGGGTAATCGAAAGATTAAACAGTGAGATCTTAATACTGAATTCTAATGTGGTGACGAACAAGGTTAGGTGCTTCTAAAAACAGTGGTTGAGGAATGAACCATTGAACTTGATGATACCAGGTGGTTCAAACTCTACAAACAAAGTTATGTGGTCTTGCTGGACCAAACCTGAGCACATGCAAGATGTTTCCTTGCTACTAATTACCTAAGGGAGGGCCAGTTCAGGACTGAGCCTTTTCATGGACGAACCCTGGACAACTCATTTAGGGCTCGCCCCATCACAATGTCCCTGCAATACAAACATTCCACCGCAGATAAAGTTCTGGAGATTTTATTCCAACGGATTTCGATGAATACTTTGTGCAATGCTACAGACTAGTGAACCAAGTACATACTGGGCTATTTTGTTAAAACACAAAACGCGCCAATTGTTTTACGAATACACTATGTTTCTACAGCGATTGCTCAAGAATGTACCTTTAAAGTCAGTCACAGTCATCCTTACAAGTGCGTCCTCAGTCTTTCCTCAAGGTGTTCGCAGTGGGACCAACTATCAAAGACACCTCAATTACGCATAGCTGACTTAATTCTTTAGTTAACCTGTTGCTTTGGGAGAACCAGGTTCTGCACAGTCAAAGTCAGGGGATGTTAGTTTAGCTGAACCCCAACCATGAAATCAACCACCGGTCATCTCAGAAAATAGACCTCAAGGATACCCTCTTGATAATATCGTTGGTAATCACTTTCGTCAGGTATCCACCAGAAAACAGTTAGCTTCCTGATGCTTTGTGGTACTGTTACCCCATACCGTATGTCAAAATTACGAACAAGACACTTCAAAATGGCACGAGAATGTAGCTAGCTGGTTTGAAGCTATGCAAGCCGAAATTCTTGATTTGATCCACTTAAAGTATGGGAACTAGTACCATGCCCAGACTATGTAATGGTTTTGGTCTTCAAGTGGATTTCAAGTCATGCTGATGAGTATGGGGATGTTCTGAAAAACAAGCTCGGTAGTAGCAAGGGATATCGTCAAGCGGAGGGTATTGATTTGAAAAATCGTTTGCACCGTTGCACGGCTAGAGGCCAATCAGAATATCATTGCCAATGCAGCAACAAAAAATATACGATCATCTACCAGATGATGTCAAAACTGCTTTCTGAATGGTGATCTTCAAGAGGAGTCTTTGTTAGTAAGCTGAAGGATTTGAAGACAGGATATATCTCTACTACGTTTATCGTTGAAGAAGGCTCTTATGGGCTAACGCAGGCACCAAGGGCGTGGTAACACACAACGAATGACGTATGACCCTACCATCAAAAGTTTCCTTTTGGCCAACAATTTCTTCAAAGGTGCCGTGGATCCAACGTTATTCACACGCAAATCAGGACGTCAGGATTCGAGAAGAAGTACATCGGGAAGTGCTCAGTCTCTTGGAGATAGTTGGTTAGCTGGTCATCAAAGAAGCAAAGAAGCACGGCCATCTCAACAACACTTGGGGAATACATTGCAATGCTGGGATGCTGTGCTCAAATCCTTGGATGAGATCTTAGCTATAAAAGCTACGGATTTATGTTAATAGCATCCTCTGTACGTAGATACAAAAGTGCCATTGCTTTAAGCTGACAACACATGTCAGGCATCACGATTTATGCACATCGAATACGACACCATTTTCATTCGAGAGCAAGTGGAAAATGGAGTGGTTGAACTCTATTTGTGAAAAAACTTATCAACTGGAGATATCTACACCAAAGTTTACCAAGAGAGCGTTTCGAATTTCTACTCCCACGACTTGGGATGAAGAGTTTAACCCCTAAAACCCTCAAACGCCTTCAAGAAGGAGAGGATGAGTAAATGAAGTGTCCTCTTGTATCCTTTGTACATAAGTACATAAAAATAGACTTGGTAAATATTTTAAGTCATTTAGAATTACAAATGGTTTGCAATTACTTCAAATTGCCAAACCGGTTCTCATTTGAAGAAAGATTGTGTCTGAAAGACAACTGTTCCTAAATGGTAATTAATTTTACCTAGGCATGTATATTTATTATCCATGCAATTTGGATTATGACGTTTCAGTGCATTGTTTCTTAATTTTCGGAAGAGACGTTCTTCTGGTTTGATAAACCAAATAATTTTCTTATTGATTCTTCAAATTATGGTGTTAACACGGTGGTGAACGTTGATTTGACATCACATCCGGACAATTTAATTCAATCAATGATACACTCTTTAATAGAAAACCATCGTCATCGTTTGCGGAGGAGAGAGTTGTTAAATTTAATGTTCTGGTTGCCGATTGGAAAAGTGTAACCGGGTCTTGGAGAGACAAGAGGAAGAGAAACCAAAATCTTCAAAAGCTCTCACTGATCAGCTGATGTTCCTTTAGGAGTTACAGAGAAATGATACAAACATCAACACTTCAACTCACCACGGACTCAATTAACAAACTACAGTTCATCGAGGATTTTGGTAGGAAAGTAAAGATCTTAAGAAACTTTAGGAAATCTTGCCAATGCTTCATTAGTGGAAGGCACAGAGTATACTTCGGTTACTGTCTAATCATGAGATGTGAATGCTTTTATCATTCAGCATTAAGGTCAATATCATCGGTATAGAATCATACATCTCGTAATTAGATGTTATGTGTCAGTCTATGTATTTATTCATGAGTTTTTCATAATACTTAAAAAACCGGTCTTTTGAGTTTAACGAAAAAATCTACCAAAATTATCATATCTGACACTAACACATACCCTCAACGATTGAGGGGGAGCATTAATATGTTCCAAACACGGCTTGTGAATAATAGGCACACTTTTCTCCCAATTTTATAACATATTTAAATCAAGTGATAGCCAAATGACAAAGGGTTTGCAATTTTTGATAAGGGAGAAAATGTGATAAAATATGTAATGTGATCAAATTAATCAAGTGTATACTCCACAACAGGTGCTAAATGTTTCGAATAGATACACATGTTGAGGGAGCTTTTATGATGTAAAACAATCGGGTACTAAACACTTTGATAGTTATATCATAAGTATGATTGAGTTTTTCAACAGTGATTTTATGGCATAGGTGAACTTTACTCACAAGACTGTACCATGTATTTATTTTTATCGAAGTTATAAGGAATGGTAAGGTTAGGTACTCGTTCTATGATCCTTCCATGAACGGGGGATTTACCAAGGATAATCACTAGTTAGTACAGAGGTTCCTTAGGTATGATTAAAGGAGTAATGTGAGAACAGGGAATGTGTCGCTGAGATGGAAGCTCGTACTGGACTATACCCACAAGGTGTGTCATGAAGTTGGTAAGCACTGAAGGGGTTGAGGAATGAAAAAGGAATTTGTACAGATAAGGGTGTAAAGAAAGAAGCCCTCCATACGCACTTAAGGCCGAATCCGGGTCAATACCTAAGCTGTCAGAATTACAAGTTGATTGCTGACTTGAAGACGACTATCATTGGACCAGTGATGCAATGCACAACTCTCCCAGCCATTCGAGTTTATCTTGATATGACACTTGTCTCATTTGTCACTGGAGATAAACACTGCAATTAGTCTCACTCACTTCGAGTAGTTGGTATTGAAAACGGTGGCAGTCAGCTCCAGCCTCCGATCACTAAATCAAAAATGCACTTTTGAGTCTAGAGCCAAGGAGATCATCAGTTAATCTCGTTAGGCCACTTTTCCAATCTATCTTGTCTTCACACATGTGGAAACAAGGTATATTTAAGGTCCCTAGCATTATCCTTGGATATTGCCGAATCCGAGTGATACGAAGGTATTCACAATGAAGATGGAAATCCTGTTAGTGCCAAAATCAAACAAGCTCTAGGTAGGTGACTTGTACGATTTCTACAAGAATCAAACTTGTGTCATCTGGAAAGAAATGATGGTGCGATTCTACATGAATCAAACTTGTTCCAGAATAAGAATTGACGGTTATTGAAAGATTTTGACACCAATCAAAAACTATCGACGTGTTACCAAATACTTTCAAATTAAACTTAGATGATTTTCAAATCAATTTTCTTCTTTATTGCTAAATGTTTCATTACAGGATCATTTAAAGATGGAGATGGAGATTCAGTTTCCAGTAATGTCAGGTAATAACCGAATGCTCAGACTGACTACACTTGTTATGAGTTTATGAAAGATCTCCATAAAGGTGTCAAAAGCTTCCGCAAATCTGATATCATATTCTTCTTCACAATGTGCAAATGATGGCAATAAAACTACTCGATGACGAGAGATAAGTTGGGCTGATGATCTCAAGAAAGCTCCTGATCAAAATCAACAAGTCAAATGGTAAACAAGCTCAATTGTTATCTATAAAGATCACTACAAACAAAGTATAGATGTAACATGAAGAATCAAACGATGCAAGCTATAATGAGCTTAGGTCTAATGTTTTCAGGGTGACATCTTTAGGGGGAGATTGTTAGATATGAGTAAAAAGACTCCGGTCACTTTGATTTATTTTTATAATAGTTCGTAGTTTATAGTTATATCGTATGTTTTTTGGTTTTAAGTCGGGTTCTCATACCGGTATTTGTAAGAACTAGCTATATCGCCTCTTCCAACTTTGGAAGGGCAAGCTAGTCAAATCATTTCATCGAAAACACATACACTCTCTCTTAGAATCTTCTTTGTGTTTCTCTCTCACTAGAAACTAGCTAAACCACTCGAATCATCACCCATGTTATGATTTAAACGATCCTACACATTTGGCTCCTGTTGCTCGTCTTGAGGCCGTTCGGATGTTTATTGCTTATGCTGCTCATAAGAATATCACTATCTTTCAAATGGATGTTAAAATGGATTTTCTCAATGGTCCCTTAAAAGAAGAAGTTTATGTCAGCGAACCTGAAGGGTTTATTGATCTAGAATTCCCAGATCACATCTACAAGTTGAAAAAAGCTCTATACGGTCTTAAGCAAGCACCTCGTGCATGGTATGAGAAATTGTCTTCTTTTCTAATTGAACATGGTTTCACTAAAGGTATTATTGACCCGACTTTATTCACACGACGTCACGGGGGAGACATATTACTTGTTCAAGTTTATGTTGACGGCATTATTTTTGGATCAACAAATCTAGATTTTTCAAAACGTTTTGCAAAGCTAAAGAAAAATAATTTTGAAATGTCAATTATGGGTTAACTAAAGTTCTTTCTTGGACTTCAAGTTCATCAATCTACTCATGGCATATTCATAAGTCAGTCACAATACCCGATTCAATTGTTAAAGAAACATGGTCTGGATGAGTGTGTCTCCATGAGCACACCTATGGTAACTGAGAGGCTGGATGTTGATTTACAAGGCACTCCTACTGATCAAACGACTTATCAAGCAGCTAGTCATCCAGACATTACTTTTGCTACTTTTGTATGTGCTCGTTATCAAGCACGTCCTACGGTCAAACACCTCAAAGAGGTTAAACGGATCTTTTGGTACCTAAGACAGTCCTATAACATAGGACTATGGTATCCGAAGGATTCTAGATTTGAACTAATTGCATATTCAGATGCGGACCATGCAGGATGTAAAGATGATTGTAAAAGTACATCAGGAGGATTGCAATTACTAGGTGGAAAGCTCGTAAGTTGGAGTTCGAAAAAACAAGATTGTACTGCGATGTCTACTGCTGAGGTTGAATATGTTTCCTTGTCCGCATGTTGTGCACAAGTCATTTGGATGCGTACACAACTATTAGACTATGGATACAAATACAACCGGATTCTGATTTATTGTGAGTCCAAGAGTGTCATTGCTATCTCATGCAACCTAGTCCAGCATTCTAAGACAAAACACATAGACATTTGGTATCATTTTATTAAGGAACATGTTGAGAAGGGTACTGTGGAACTTTACTTTGTCGGGACATAATACCAACTTGCGGATCTATTTACTAAAGCTCTTCCAAAAGAACGCTTTGAGTATCTAGTTCATCGCATTGGTACGAGATGTATGACTCCAACATAAAGTGGACATCCTGACAAAGTCATCTTCTTGAAAAGATCATACATAAAAAACATGTAAATACATTTTTCAAAAACAAAAGAAAAAAATTGAAAAATACAAAAATTCAAAAAGATTTTTTTTATATTATTAAAAAAACAACAACAAAAAACAAACACATAATTTAAAAGCTTTCAATTAAAAATACGAAATCATAATCTAAAGGGGAGTAATTGAAAAATTTTCATTTATAAACATCATTTCGGAAATAAAATAATAACAATGATCTCTTAAACAAACTGAATTTGAAAAATGCTATATTTTCAAGGGGGAGTTTTAATTTTAAACTCAAACATCTTCATTTTCGGACTACGTGCTTAGTATGATTTCATTCCAAGGGAGAGTTTTTGATAGCATTGGTCAATTTTAAAAAGTCATCATTATTCAAGGGGGAGTTTTTGAAAAATTATAAACAAAAATCGAAAAATAAATGAGTCAAATGAAAAATGAAAACTACAGGGGCTAAAAGGAAGAAATGATTTTAATTTTAACTTTTCTTTCACCGAGTTCATTTATCGAGTTTGAAAAGAAAATCAAAGAAATATTTTTGAGCTTATTACAGCGATTCCAACTACTTTTCTTTCTTAAACGTACGTTGATATGAGTTTTGATTTAGTTCTATGCTGTTTTGATTTATCGAGTTTAAACTCGGTACAGATAAGGATTCCGAATTTGGGATTTATCAAACTTTTGATAATTGATTAGATCAAAGACAATAATAATCAATGATTATGTAGAAATAGATGAAAAAATAACTTAGAAAAGGTCTAAGATTATAAACTCGATGCTGATAAAGAAACTCAGATGGGTGTGATGTTTTTCGAGTTTGTTAATTATCAAGTTTGATTTGGTTTTTTAATTTTTGGAGAAAAAGCAAATCCAATGTGTGTTCGAAAAAGAATTGCCAGAACACACAAAATGAAAAATCAAAAGAAAAATTCGAATAAAGCGTATGGCATGTGCTAGAAAAAGCAAGAACGAGCACATGAGAAACAAACTAATCAAAAATATGTTCGAAAAGAATTGCCAGAACATATAAAACAGACAGAGTGGAAAAAGACAAAAACGTCAAAAGAATTGTTTCTTAACTAACATATCAATTTTATTCATTCAGTAATCATCATGGCACAACAACAACATGCAGCTGATGTTCATCCAGACGAACTGTGTCGCCCAAACAAACTATATGATCTCATGGATGCAAACAAGAAGGTAGATCTTGAACATGTGCAATGCCTACCAGAAAGCAAAATACTGACGAATATTGGTATGTGCTTAATTACACAAATCATTTTCCATTTAAACCGGACTTAAATGACCAAAAACGTACCAAAAAATACATTGTATTTGTATGTTCTCATTTATATTATGCAGGAAACGGATATCCGACAAAAAAACGAAAAACGAAGCCAAAAACGACAAAACCGAGCACGGAATGGAAAAGGATGAAAAGACAAAGTCAAATCAAAGTCAAAGTCAACCCCGCAAAGTCAACAGTCAAAGTCAAAGTCGTAACCAAAGAAATAATAAATGGGCCCACCCGTACCCATCTAATGGGCCGGGTCAGCCCATTTAAATATTATATGAAGACTATTACAATTATATAAGCCCAAAGTCTAAATGAAAGTCCAAAACCTCTTTTATCTATTACTGGCCCAAACAAGTTAAATCCTAGGCCCAAATCCAAGCAAGTTAACACTTATACCAACGTTTGTTAAGTTTTATATCACCAAGGACTTAACTTGCAAACACTCTTATAACATTGAGGGACCAAAGCTGCCTAGTCCCCAAATTCATACCCACCACAAGGACTGGATTTGCAATGCTACATATCACTATGAGGGGCTTGTTCTGCCAACTTGCCAAACTTTTACCTGTTAACCTCAAACCCAATCTTCCCGCCAAACCCCTGTTACTCTCAAACCACCCTGAACCTCGTTTACTGTTCACAAAACTATAAAACCATCTCTTTCCCATCCATCCCCACCTCACTACACTCCAAGTGACACCTTGGCAATCCCTTAACCCCTTATTGGACATGAATATCAATGGCTGTGATCATGGAGTGGGCACCAAGAAAAATTCAATGGCCAAGATTGACTAAGGATCTCACTCACATAACAACACTGCTTTTATGCCTCCTACTAAAGAAGCACACAAGAAGAGGTCAAGACTTAGATTTTAGTATAATAGGACATTTGTAGTTCATATGTCTTGTAAAATTTTGTGTTAAGTCAAAAGCTTGTAATCAAAGTTTGTACCATTTTAATACCGTCTTTTTAATACATTTTCATTTATATTTATGTCATTTATCTTTCTTGTCATTTACATACTTGCTTTTAAATTATTGTCATTTATAAGTTTTTTTTAAATTATTGTCATTTAAGCTTTCTTGTCATTTAAATACTGTCTTAAACTGTTTTATAAGCCTTTGTATAAGTTTTTAAGCCATTAAAACTTATATCATAAGCTTGTTTTTCCATTTTCTGCAAAAAAAACTAAAAACACAAAAATATCAAAGAAAGCATTGACACAGGTAAATAAAGGAAGGCCTTGGTTTAGTGCTTCATGGGAAGCTTTAGGAAAGATTTATAAGCTTTTGAGAGCTTATTTCTTGCCAAAAAGCTAAGGACCCTTTGTAAGCTTCACTGTTAAATTTTTGCATTTTACTGTTCATCAGTGCTTATTATTGCTTATTACTATTTCTTATGCTTATTTGTCTTACTATAATGCTTATTTATGCTTGTACAAGTTTTGCTTAAACTATCCAATTAGTTACTTAAATCTTGTGTTTCTTAATGCTTATTTTTGTGCTTATTCTTGTTGCCTTTTTGCTAATTTAGGCTCAGTTATTTTTGTTTGTTTGTCCATTCTCTGTTCATATTTTTGCTAAATCTTTGATTACTAGCTTAATTATAGATTTTAAAAGTTAAGGGGGTGTTTGGGTTAACCTTCAAAGTGGTTCAAAAGGTGTTTAAAAAAAAACCTTTGGTCACTTGTATACTTTGCCAGCCTTTTTAAGCTATATTCAATCTGTTATGTTCTTAAGTTTTAAGTCTTTATACACGTCTTTAAGTTTTTCTAAAGGGTGTCCATAAACGTTGGTTTAAAACAGTCCAAGAAGTGCTTTTTAGGATTAAGCTTTAAAACCGTCTTAAGTCTTGTTTTAATGTGTTTTAAGAGTCATTGCATTAGGAAAATGTCCATTTGGTTTACCTATTGTTTAGTAAAAATCTGTCAAGCCAGTTTTAAGCAAAAGTCATTCTCATATTCCAATTTCATTGCCTTAAACTGTTTTTAGGAATCTAAATTTTAGCATAAGCTCTTTTCTTGTGAAACTCCGTCTATTTCAACTTGTTTTTCATTTTAAAGCTACTTGTAAGCTTATTTTAAGCCCTGCATGTGTCCTTTGTCTTTTCAAAAATCCAAAAAACCAAGCAGTCTTGTGAACAACCTATCAAAAGTCCCTTTTCATTGCTATTGTTATCAACCACCTTTTCTTTGCAGTTCTAGAAAGCCACTTGGATAAGCCTTAAGAGCTTAAAGCCCTTTAAGCCCCAAGGATTCCTCTAAGTGCTTAAAAATAAGCCCAAAGAGTGCCCTTAGGGCTGTGTAACCACCAGTTTGTGATTATAGCTTATTTGCTTTTTTTGCTTATCTGTCTGCTCTCCTTGGCTTATTTGTGTTTGCCATTTGCTCTTTAGGTAGTTAAGCTTATCTGTTTTGGCTTATCTTCATTTCCTTAGCATATTTTACCTCTAGTTAGCTTAAGCATTTAGCTTATTTTGCCTTAGTGTAAAAGCAGAATCTGCCACCTTTACTTGCTTATTTTCCAGCTTATTTTTGAGATACAAAAAAGTTGCCTTTTTAAAATTTGCTTATTTTTTCTAGTTTTATAAGTTTTAAAAAAAAATTAAAAATATATTTTTTCAAAAGTAAGCCACAAGGATTCGACTTGTGACCTCCTTTTTACACACACACTCGTCTCCACACATCCCAAACACTAACCACTGCCCTTGGTTCTTTGTCAACCTGCCGATCCTTGCACAAACAATTCTATAAACCCTTTTAAGCCCAATAAGCTTTTATAGCCCGTCTTAGCATTTTACAAGCTTATTTTTTGATAAGCTGCTTATCCCCAGCTAATTTTATTAGATTAAGCCTTTGTTTTAAGCTATTTTTAGAATTTTTTCAGATTTTTATAAAATTGTTTTAGTATTTTAATCTTTATTTTCTTTAAAACTTTTTAAAATCATTAAAAATTAAATAAAAATCAAAAAAAAATATATTATTTTAAGAAAATTTTTCTTTCACATTTTGGCACTTAGGAAAATAATATTGTCATCCTTAGGGTTTAAATAATCAAAATTTGATTTTAAAGAAACGTTTTCGACCCGTTCTCGTTTAGGTTTAATCATCTCGTTTGCCTTTCGTTTTTAGGTTTCCTTATTCGTTTTGCATTTATTATAGAAATTATAAAACCATCTCCAAAACCTTAACCCATTTCAAAACCGCGATCACACGTTCTCGATCTTTCAATTTGCACCTCGTTTGGAGAAAGACCCGGTAATTTTTTGAAGGATGTTGTTTTTGGAATAGATACGAATCTTTTGAAAGCCTCTCGAAACTATACGTTGATTAGCCTTATTATTTATATATTTATTATATATTTATATAATTAAAAAGGTTATTTAACACTATCATTTTTGGCGCGTGCCGGGAGTTAATCCGATTAATCTTTTCGTTTGAAGATTAGTTTTTGAAGTCCCTTCCCTCGTGAATTATCATTCCCGTTGTGAATATTTTCCTTTATTAAAAATATAAAAAACAAAATATTTTTTCATTTCTTAATTAGTATGTAGTATAAATAAAATCAAAAAATCATAAAAAATCAAAAACATAAAAAAAATTATCCTTAATCAAGAAATAAAAATCATCATCATCAATATAATGCTTGCATCTTGAGCATTATCATAATAAGTTCTCGAACAAAAGATTCTAAACTTGCCTTTGTGTCACTAGCGACGTACGGCTCACCTTTAAAAGTTTAACAAACTCTAAGAGGGGTATAAGAAGGGTTGTTCCGAGGAACTACGACCCTAAAGGAGAAAGGTTTTTAATAGCTTCGCGCTTTCCTACTCCTCCACTCCTTTGTGCGTTTTTCTTTTAAAGAGCTACCGTGAAGCTTGTCGATTATTGGTTTAAGTTATTCGATCTCGTTTTGTCCATTAAAATAAATTGTGAAATCAATTGAAAAAAAAAACCAAAAATATTTTTCTTTTAATCTTTTTAGTGCATGCGCACTCGTTCTTCTTCTAATCTCGTTGGTAATTCTTCTTCTAATCCAACCACCACAAACCCAAAACGTCGTAATCGTAGACGTTCAAATCAAAGAGTCGAACCGTTCGCTCTTGAAGAATCACCCATAGTTACGATGGCCGATCAACGTACTATGGCGGAATTTCTCCGTGCACCCACCGAGGGTTATACGGAGGCAATCGTGGTTCCACTAAATCTTGCTGAGCATTTCGAGCTCAAGCATAGTCTCATTAATATGATGACTTCGGACCAATTCTTCGGACTTGAGAAAGATAATCCTCATGTCCACATCCGTTGGTTTAACAAAATAACTTTCACAATCAAATACAAGGATGTGCCGAATTCAGCGATTAAGCTCACGCTTTTTCCTTTCTCTCTTGCGTTGTGCAGCCAGCAACGTGGCTTGATAAAGAACCTCCCTCGTTCATTCTTTACTTGGGAAGATCTTGTGCCCAAATTCATCAACGAATTCTTTCCCCCCTCGAAGAACGATTACTCATTTCACACGTTTGATGAATCATTACCATGAGGCATGGGATCGAAACAAAGATCTCGGCTCCGTGCGTTTGTCCTCATCATGGTTTCACCGAATTGCACCAACTTGATACTTTCTACAATGCCTTGAACCCGGCCGACCAAGATTCCTTGAATTCTGCCACCGGTGGCAATCTTTTGGAAAGAAGTACTCAAGATGTGTTGACAGATTATCGAAAACAAATCCAAGGTCCGCAATTCACGAAAACAAATCGTTTTGTTCCAAGTAAAATCAAGGAAATGCAATTCTTCTCTCTTCGATATAGCCAACTAGACTCATGTAGTAAAACAGCAAACGATCCTGTGGACTACCGCTATGACGGCTATTCTAAAACAATTTCAAGCTACCCCACCTCCAGCTTCCGTAAAGGCTGTGTGAGGAGAAAGTTGAGTTACTGCGGTGGTCCTCATCCTTATTATCAGTGGTCTCGCCGCCGATTTGGCAACACTTCCCAGAATATCGAGATAATATCAAGGATACTATCAATTAGCCACGGGTTAACTTACAATCAAGGGTAATTCCGGTTCTCGTCCTCCAGGTATGGTAATCAAACATACAATCGGGTTTGTTCAACAAAAACGGCAAATAACCAAAAATGTTTTAGCCAACCTCAAGGATATAACCGAGGAAACAATTTCAATCAAAATCCAACTTATCAAGCTCCAATTCAACAAAACCAAAGTGTTCCTTTAAGTGAGTTGGAAAAATTTAAGAAAACAAATAAGGCTAATATAAAAGCCATGCAAAACCAAATTAACAATGTGAAAAATGAGTTAAGGAATGAAATGCAAAATTCGATTCGAACTTCAACGTCTAACCAAACAAACAAGCTTAAGAACATGATGGCTAGTTTCTTTCAGATGAATACCGCTTCTTCCTCGGGAACGAGATCTTTCCCTAGCAACACCGTTGTTAACCCAAAAGGTGAATTAAAAGCCATTACCACTCGAAGTGGTCTTGTTCTTGATGGACCTACCGTTCCTATGCCTTCTCAATTCGTTAATCCGGAGGAGGATGAACGTGTTGAGGAGACTTTAACGGACCCAAAACATGGTGAGTTTACCATTAAGGTCCCAACTGCTCTTGTCCAAAAAGCTAAACCTCCTTTACAAATAAATTATGTGGTTCACCAAAGGGATCCTCGTCATCCTCATATCCCTTATCCTTCAAGAATGAACCAAGAAAAACGGCAAGAGAAAGATGAAGTCTAAATTCATAAATTTTGGCAAATGTTCAAACAACTTCACATCAACATCTCTCTTGTCGATGCTTTGGTTCTAATCCCGAAATACCAAAAGATGCTTAAAAGTCTCCTTTCCAATAAGGAGAAACTTTTAGAGCTAGCAAATACACCCCTCAATGAAAATTGCTCAGCGGTTATCCTAAAGAAGTTACCCGAAAAACTAGGTGACCCTGGAAAATTTCTCATTCTGTGTGGTTTTAGTGAGCTCAAGTGCAAAATAGCCCTAGCAGACGATCTAGGTGCTTAGCATAAACTGATGCACACTCATGTTTGGAAAAAGTTAGGATTACCCGAGCTTATTTCCACCCAAATGATTCTTGAACTTGCTAATCGTGAGATTTGCACTCCGGTCAGAATTGCAAGAGATGTCTTTGTTCCGGTTGGAAAGTTTACATTTCCCGTTGATTTTGTCATTGTTGATTATGAAAGCGATCCTCATGTCCCCCTCATCTTGGGTAGACCTTTCTTACGAATCGCTCATGCTTTGATTGACGTTCACGGAGAAGAAATGATTCTCCGTGACGGTAATGAAATACTAATCTTGAATATGAGACATGACACTTCAAGCTATTTAAACGAACCTCATCAAGAATCAATCAACATGATTGATGTCTACAATGTTTCACATGAGGAAATTCTTAAATATTTGTTTGCAACAAATCATCCAAGTGGCAATCCCACTTCTTCTCTCACTTCTCTTACCAACTTAACTTCACCGGAAGTTAATGATGATATCTTTGATCCGGAGGAAGACATTATTGAGAAATTGCTAAATCTTGATAAAACCAAAGATCTCCCTCTATATCCTGATAATCAATTGAGTGGCAATCCCACTCCGATTTCGGAACCCGAGACCAAGTCTTCTTCTTCTTCCCCCACACTTACTTCCATCGAAGAAAGTGATTTAATTTGGGAAGAATTCGAAGCTTATCTCGCAAGTGATTCATTTACACTAGGAAATAGTAATCCTTTATCTCCTCTCCCTCCTTTTCATAATTCTTTAAGTAGCAATACCACTTCTTCTTCACCTAGTCTCCCGATTTCTGAGACTAGCGACTATTTTCTTGAGGAGTTCGCCGATGAACTCGTACACATCACATTTCCACTGAGAAATGATGATCTTCCCTTTAATGCCGAATCCGACCTTCGAGAAATAGAGTATTTTCTTAACCATGATCCTATCAAGGAAATGGATTCTATTCTCGAAGATTCGGTTGATGAAAATTCTCTTGATGGCAATCTTGATGATACCATTTCTGAGATGTTCACCGGATGGGATCAACCACCGTTACAAATAATGAAAATGTTGTATTGCTTTGTCAATAATATTCATGTGGATTATGCGGAGCTATTATGGGAAGGACTTTACTATTCTCTTCATCACCCAACATCATTGATTCCTTATCCAAGATTTACAAAGATCATCATTAGTCATTACATGACTAGTTTCCCTAAAATTTCAAGATGTGCTTGAGACACGTACCACAACCTGAATGATGATGATATAATGAAAAATATCTTTAATTCAGGGAGATACAAAGACAAAGTCGGAAAGCAAATTCCAGAGTGGATGATTTCAAAAGAAATGAAGAACATGGAGCATTATCGGATGTATGCAGAGGTGTTTGGGTTAGATGTTCCTCTGACTTAGTCACAACCGACTGAGTCTACCCAAGGAACGCATAGGACACCTAGCGCCCCTAGGTCACCTAACCCTAAAAAGGATACAGCAGAGTCAAGTGCTCCAAAATGATCAACTGTGATTCGTTTTCGTCTTCTTGAAAGGAGATCCACGCGTCTTACTCCACCAGCTCCAGTGCCAACTATTAATAAAGCAGATGAAATGATTTTACAAGATACATTACAAGTAAGTCTTGCTGAGCACAAAAGTCGAGAAGAGCAAGAAGCTAGAGAAAATATGGAACTGGTCAACAAGCACTTGGCGTCTGAAGAGATTGAAAAGATGATGGAAGGATCAAAGAATGTTATATATAATAGTTTACGCCCTAGGAATGATGAACTAAATATTCCCGGCACTAGGCTAGAGCCCAGGAGTGATAAGGAAATTCCGGAGGTGGAGATCACTAATGATGAAGAGGTGGAAATTACTAATGTTGTCATGCCTGTGAATGTTAATGAAGAGGAGGAAGAAATAACTGATGAAGTGTATGAATTAAAGCGAAGGGAGAAAGGGAAGATTGTAGAGGAGTCTAGGAGTACACCATTCCCCACACCAGTTAGATCTCCTAGGATTCATACTGATCTCGTATCTTTGATACTAAGAAACTCCAGGAATTGATGGTAACTAATACTAAAACTACACCATCATCAAGATCACCCAGCACCAACTTATCAAAAACAAACCGACTTCTATCTTTATTCAAAGCCAAACCTGCTCGTTTCAAACGATACAAGAATTTCTTTCAGGAGTTACAGGGACGTTATACATATTTGTTTGAACATCTGAAAATAAGGTTTCTGTAAAGGAAGTCATTTGAAACTCTTGTTGATCATCTCCAAGAAGTAATGGTCGAATCATTACCCACTATGGTAGATACGAATATTAAGGAGCAAGTTAAAAAGCAAGTTCCTGAGCTGGTTAGAGATCAAGTTCCAGTGTATGTTGCGGAAGGGCTGATTCTGGAAAGACAAAAGACTAAAGAAGAGATGGAATAGATGATTGCTAAAGCTATTTTACAAGAGCATGGGAATATACAGGCTGAAATTTCCTCACAAATTCAGAACGCTATTGATAATCACATTCCTTCTCAAGTTGATGCGTCAGTAAGAAGTTATATGTCTGGACATATTCTTCATGTTCATCCAGTTCAATCACAAACACAATCCGTTCCAGAACAACAATATCAACTGTATCTTTCCATGAAAAACGATCCTCAGTTGCAGGAATAAGGCATAGCAATATGGCTTGCACATCAGATGAAGTTTGAGAATCTTTAGGTACCACAAACTACATGTAGACCTTCTGCCATTCGCCCAAGAAATTAGGACGATCCTCATGACGATGCTCATCCTGAGGGGGAGAATCGTGCAAAGCGGTAGAAGAATTTTGAGTATGAAGCATATGTGTCTGGAGAGTCATCGTCTGGCCAAGTCAATGAAAATAAACAAGGTCCATCAACTTCAGGAAATCAAGAGCAAGAAGACGATTATGATTTTTGGACTGAGTCTTATGCTGCAGATGATGATGAAATACCAACAAAGCTAATGTCATAAGGTATTATGGAAGAAGTATCACTGACAATTAATGAAGCAAAATTAAAGAAAATGGTTGATGAGATGTTGAGACAAAGATGTACTTTATGAGATAAGCATCAATATCACATTGATCAGATGAAGAATTTCCTGAAAAGTGACATTGTTTGGGAAAGTAGAAAGGAAATCCTTGTTTCTTCGCATCCACGAAAGACCACACCTCTAGTTCAAAGTTGTCAGAGATATCCTGAAGCTCCACCACTATCTCTTATATATCAAGACCTTTTGTATCTGAAGAAAGGAAGTTCAGGGCCTGAAAAGATCGTATTATCACTTCACAAGTGTCTTGCAATTATCTTTAATGATGATGATATCAAAGAACGAACTTCCATATGGGTGAATAAGTGTGTTAAGAAATTTAATCCTTATGCTCGATATGGTGTTGAACATTGGAAGAATCCTCATGCAAAGATCTTCTACATAAGGAAACAAAAAGAGCCTGGAAAACCAAAGGAAGTGATTTATTCGAACTCAAAGATCATTCAAGTTATCAAGACATACTGGGAATTGGGTCATGAACACAAGTTTATCACAGAGATAGTTGCAAGAAGAGCTAATGAGTGCATTATGTCGATTACCTAGCCTAATTACAAGAATATCAATAAGAATGATATTGAGGACATGTATTTGCTAATTATAAATGGCAAGGTTCCTGACTACGCAGAAACAGAGTTGCTATGGTCTTTATTAGTATTCATCAGAAGTTCAGTGTTATAGGAAAGAGTGCATGATTTTCAACTTGGAATTGAAAGTTATCAACAGAAAGTTAATCTCATTGCACCAACAATATCTTTCCCAAGAGTTGAAAAACATAAAATGTTCTCCATCATCTATGAGCCCGTGCATGGAATCATATACAAGAATAGCAAGAAAGAGAAAAGGGTGATGAGACATTCAGAGATTCATAAGTTTTGTGATGCAACGCTAAACAGAGTATTAGAAGGATTAAAGAGTTTTTTCCCCGAAAGAAACGAAGAGAAAATTTAATGGCACCGGCAACCTATCAAATGGGCCGGGACAGCCCATTAAGCATTTTTATCAAAGATTACATAAGCCTTATAAGCTTATAATCCTAAAAACCTTTTTAAAACCCAAAAATATAACCTGGCCCAAAACAATGAAAATGGCCCAACCCTTAAAACTCGTTAAGCCCAAGTCCCTAACTCGTTACCCCGTTAGTCCTTATGGACGTGTACTGCAAACCCAAACTACAACCTCAAGGGCTTATCTTGCCAACCCTCAAAACTCATATACACAACAAGGACTTTCTATGCAATCAAACATACAACCTTGGAGGGCAATTCATGCCATTTCCTACAACTCTCACCCTGAATAACCAAAAAACCAAATTTCCCGCCCAATAAACCCAGACACTATTCATGTGTCGTTTTCACTTAACCTCTGCAACACCAGACAAATACCCCTCACTCCACAACAAAACTTCATAAACCACCCTAACCCACCACATAAACCTTTAAAATCCACCTTGGCAATCCTCAATCATCCTATTCGACAAAGAAAGAAGACAAAATTTCAAGGGATGAGATCATTTGACTTGGGCATCACTCATTTTGGAAGGCTGAGATTGCTTTGGGACTTTACCTCACACAGAAAACACAACAAACACATTGAAGACTTGAAGTCTCTTAGTATAAATATAGGACCCTTGTAGTTTAGTTTCCTTTGTCGAATTTTTGTTAAGTCTATCATTTGTATTAACAAAGTTTGTACCATTTTTATTATTGCATTTTAAATACTTGTCATTTAATTTTCTTGTCATTTTAATTATTGTCATTTACATTTCAAGCACTTTTAAGTTAATGAAATTTTAAGAGCTTTTCTTTACATATTGTCATTTACCTTTTATTGTTAGTTAAATACTGTCATTAAGCTCTAATATAAGCTTTTGGTTCACTAAAAGCTTATATAGAAGCCTATTTACTTTTCTGTCCAAAAATCAAAAAAATCACAAAAACTGTCAAGAGCAAGGAGCAAGGTTTATTGTGGATGGCCTTGGTTTAGAGCTTCATGGGAAGCACATAGGTTGGTATAAGCTGTTTGAGAGCTTATTGTCTTGCCCATAAGCTTTGGACTCTTGTAAGCTCACTTTTTCTCATTTTTGGCTTTTTTACTGTTCATTAGCTTATTTATTGCTTATTATTGATTTATCTTGCTTATTATTGTTAGTTATGCTTATTTGTCTTTGATTGTTGCTTATATGTCATTAGTTTAGTTTTTATTTGAATCTGCCCTTTATTGCCTTTTAACTGCTTATTATCTTATTTGCTTATTTAAGTGCTTATCTTTATGTGCTTATTGATTATTTTGGCTTAACATTGCATGTTTATCATCTGTTTTCAGTAAACTTGGCTTAATTCAGTGTAAAATAGCTTTAAAAAGATATTTTCATATTTAAAGGGGTGTTTGGCCTAAGGGGCCAAAGTGGGTCACTTTGGGTAAAAATCCTTTTGGGTCACTTGGCCACTTTTGGTCAGCCTTCTTAAGCTGTTTTTAGTCTGTTTTTCCAAGATTTAAAGTCTTAAAGATTGTTTGAATTTTTTTTCTAATTGGTATTGAAACTGTGGTGACAGGACATTTTCAAATAGCTTATTTGATTAAGCTTTCAAAACTTGCTTTTAAGTCTTGTTTTAGTTCTCTTTTTAGTGTCAAATTTATTAGTTAAAGTGTCTTTTAAGTTTACTTGAGTTTTATCAAATATGTCAAAGTTTTTTTTTTTGTAAAGTGTGAATTTAGTTAAAACATCTTTTTCATTCTTTCAAAATTTACAGTTTAGTAAAAAAGTGTTTTTAGATTTTGATTTTTTGAGCATAAGCTCATTAGGGATTAGTTTACATTTGTTTTAGCTTGTTTTGTAATTTTAAGCTTATTTCCTAACTTATTTTTGGGCACTGATAGTGCTAGTTATTTGTTGAATTGAAAACCAAAAATTGCATTTACCCTGTGCAACAACCTTTTCAGTTAGCCTTTTCTCTTACATTATTTAAGTTCTAAACCATTTTCTATTGGCTGTTTTAGATAGCGATAAGCTAATCTTTTTTGTGGTATATAAGCTGCATTCCCATACGGTTCCATTAAAGAGCTTTAAATAAGCTCAATAGTGATTCTCTTTAGGCTGTTGGCGCTGCCAGTTTAGCAAAAGTGCTTATGCTTTTTAAAGAGCTTTTCTGTTGATTACTTGGCTTATCTTTGTTCACATTTGCTTAGTAAATGTAGGAGTTATACTGTCTTAGTGCTTTTTATTGTTTCACTTAGCTTATTGTGCTTAATAGACAAACCATTTAAGCCATTTAGGTACGTAGTGTAGAAAAAGCTATTCTTGCCAGTTTTTATGCTTATTTCAGTGCTTTATTTGTGGTTTATAAAAAAAAGTTTTGTTTTTATTAAAAGTGCGTATTTTTAAAGTTCTTAAAGCTTGTCTATAAGAAATTTTGCAAAATAAATAAAAAAGGAAGGTGAATGTCCAGGTGGCAAGGACTCTGAGAACCTTGGACCTCAACACCTCACCTTTATCACACACACTGCTCTACACACTCTGCCCTTTTTCTGTAACTTGTGTGTATGAACTATGAAGTAGCACCCCAAGTGGTATTCCGCTGCGTTGTTGTAAATTTGGGGGTGTTACACTATCAATACAGCTTGTTATACCCAAAACCGTTCTTTGATACGCCTCCAATATAACAAAACTCCATACGAGCTTATGCAAGACAAGAAACCGGACTTATCATTCTTTAATGTCTTTGGTTCACTTTGTTATCCTACTAATGACCATGAGGATCTGGGTAAATTTGATGCAAAAGCAGACATATGGATTTTCATTGGTTACGCGCCTGTAAAGAAAGCGTTTAGAATCTACAATTGAAGGACCCAGATAATTACTGAAACAATCCATGTAACGTTCGATGAGTTATCAGCTATAGCTTCTGAACAATTCAGTTCAGGACCCGGGCTTCATTATATGACTCCTGGTACATCCAGTACAGGACTCGGTTCAATTCCTGTTTCTCAACAACCTTGCTTGCCACCAATAAGAGATGACTGGGATCGTTTGTTCCAACCAATGTTCGATGAATACTTTAACCCTCCATTAATTGCTGTTTCTCCAATTCAAGAAGCTGCTGCTCCAAGAGCTGAAGTATTAGCTGATTCTCTTGTGTCAACTTCCATTGACCAGGATGCTCAATCAACAAGTATTCCTTCATCACAATAACATGTACAGTATCCAATCATTTCTCAAGGTTTTAAAGAATCACCAAAAACACCAACATTTCATGATGATCCACTTAACGAATCTCCTAATGAAGACTCGACTCCTCAAGGATCATCATCTAATGTGAGATAAATCCACACTCTATTTGAAAACCTTGGTAGATGGACTAAGGATCATCCTATAACAAACGTGATTGGTGATCCTTCTCGCTCTGTATCTACAAGGAAGCAACTTGAAACTGATGCCATATGGTGTTATTTCGATTCCTTCCTTACTTTAGTAGAACCTAAGAACTTCAAACAAGCAATGACCGAATCGTCATGGATCGATGCAATGCAAGAAGAAATCCATGAATTTCAAAGACTTGAAGTTTGGGAATTGGTGCCATGTCCAGATAACGTGTTCTTGATCAAACTCAAATGGATTTATAAAGTCAAAACAGATGAATCTGGTGGGGTACGAAAGAATAAGGCTCGACTAGTTGCTCAAGGATTCAGACAAGAAGAGGGTATCAATTTTGAAGAATCATTTGCACTGGTTGCTAGAATTGAGGCCATTCGTATCTTCATAGCATATGCCGCTCACAAGAATATGATAATCTACCAAATGGATGTCAAAACGGCTTTCTTGAATGGCGAGCTCAAAGAAGAGGTCTACGTTTCTCAACTAGAAGGATTTGTTGATCAGGATAACCCATCGCATATGTACAAGCTCAAAAAGGCTCTTTACGGTCTAAAACAAGCACCACATGCATGGTATGATATGCTGTCAAGCTTCCTCATCTCTCAACAATTATCAAAAGGTGCAGTTGATCCAACACTCTTCACATGACATGCTGGAAACACCATATTACTGGTACAAATTTATGTTGATGATATAATATTTGCATCAACTAATACTGCCATGTGTGATGAGTTTGCTAATCAGATGACCAATAAGTTCAAGATGTCGATGATGGGGCAAATGTCATTCTTTTTAGGATTACAAATATCTCAAAGTCCCAGAGGCATCTTTATAAACCAATCTAAATATGCTTCTGAAATTGTTAAAAAATATGGTTTGCATTCTACTGATTCTGTCGACACACCCATGATTGAAAACAAGAAACTAGATTAAGATCTATAGGGGAAACCAGTTGATGCTATACTTTACTGTGTCATGATTGGATCCTTAATGTATCTTACATCCAGTAGACCTGACCTTAACCATGATGTCTGCTTATGTACCCGATATCATGTTAAGCCTACCAAAAAGCACTTACAAGCGGTGAAACGGATCTTTCGATACCTTAATGGAACCATTAACATGGGTCTATGGTACTCGAAGGATACCGATATGTCACTCACAGCTTATGCAGATGCCGATCACGCGGGGTGTCAGGACACTAGACGTAGTACATCGGGAAGCGCTCAGTTCTTAGGTGATAAACTTGTTAGCTGGTCGTCCAAGAAGCAAAAGAGCACTGCCATATCGAGTACAGAGGCTGAATATATTGCCTTATCTGGGTGTTGCTCACAAATCCTTTGGATGCGTTCACAGCTAACAGATTATGGCTTTCAATTCAATAAGATCCCTCTGTACTGCGACAACAAGAGTGCGATTGCTTTATGCTGCAACAATGTTCAACATTCAAGAGCTAAGCACATCGATATTCGCTACCATTTCATAAAGGAGCAAGTGGAGAATGGAATCGTGGAGCTATACTTTGTCCGGACTGAATACCAACTGGCTGACATCTTTACTAAACCGTTGCCTCGAGAGAGATTTAACTTCTTGATCGATAAGCTAGGTATGAAAAGCATGTCTCCAGAAACGTTGAAACGTCTGGCAGAGGAAATGGACGAGTGATGGTGGTAACTCATATCCTATATATATGTATATATGCAAAACATAAAAAATCCAAAAAGATTTTCCTTTTGATAAATTTTTACAAAAACAAAAGAAAAAATTAAAAAATCAGAAAAATATAAAAATATGTATCTCTGGCATGTCTTCTGAAAATCGATAACATTTACGGCCTTAGAAATGTCATTTAATAATGATACGAGGCTGTAAATGAAGTTCGAGCAGAAGTTTCAAAAGCTTTCAAAACATGCCAAAATGGTTTGCTATTATTTCCGATAGTAACCCGGTCATCATCTTTAAGGCAAGTATGTCGTCAAAAAGACAACTTGACCTCTCAACGGGAATTTATTCTCGGGCATGGTCTACTTAATGACCATGCAAAGGCTTGTGATTATTTTGCATCACAACCCGTGCTTCTTATAATCCGTAAGTGTACGTGTCAGTGCGCTTATGTGTCAAAATAAGAGAAATCTTATTTTCTTGGGTGTTGATTTTCAAAATATATAATAATCATCTTTCAGATTCAACAAATCATCATTTTTCTAAGACAATTTTGAACCATCAAATAACGACTACAGCTCTTTAACTAGAAAACGGGTCATTATTTGAGGGGGAGAAACTGTCAAAATCATCTTCTTCATAATTAATAAGGTGTTAATCAGAAAAGGTTTTTAATGGTGTCGGGTGAATAATTAAAGGGGAGTTGATTAATTTCAACTCAATCGAGCTTTATTTGCTATATGTTTAATCTTGTTGGGGTATTAATGCAAAATGTGAGACTTTTTCTTGATTCTAAACCTTAGGGACTAGTTTTGCCACTTAGGAAACTTTAGTATACCTTAGGAATAGTTTTATAAAAAAGTTATAACATTATTAAACCTCAGGGGGCATTTATGCCAAATCTCAAAAGATTTAAACATCAAACACCCCCTTTGCCCCGTCCTTGTTTATCACACGAACACAAACACAAATAAACCCTCAAACCTCCATTTTTAATCTTCAAACTCTCAAGAACTCATTTCATCTGCGTTTTAAGCTATAAGGTACACGCATTAATGTTAAAGTCTTCATATTTCTGACCAAACCTTCGAATTTTAATGTGAAAAACCCTAAAAATCGACCTAACTTGAGACACCTTAAAAAGTGGATGATAAGTTAAATTGATTGAGGGGTTTTGGACCTAGAGGGGTCGAGATTGTGTGCCTTTAACAGTTTTTCATAACGTTAACTTCCTCATGCGTTTTGATTAATTCTTGAATTCGAAAAGTTTAAAAAATGGGTAAAGACTTGAAAAAGTTTATGGGTTTTGGGTTTAGAAGCGTTGTTATGAGTGATTAAGTGCATTTGAGTGTTAAATAACTTGTTTGTTTAAAAATCTTGAGAGTAGTGAATTTTTCAAAATCTGGTGGCTCGAACTTGGCTTATGTCAAGATATTTCTGGATAATTTATGTTATAAAGATGTTAGTATGATATATTGATGTTGTATGTTCGAATCTAAATGGTTATTATGGCTTAAATGGGTGAAAAATGTTGATGACAAAATTTACTCAGGCGATCAATACACTTAGATGTGTACTCAAGCGATCAATACATATGTCATTTGTATAGGCGATCAATACATAAGTCAAGTACATAGGCGATCAATACATATGACATGTAAACAGGCGATCAATACATAAGACATGTAAACAGGCGATTAATACATAGACATGTATACAGGCGATCAATACATAGCTTTTACATAGGCGATCTATACATGCATCTATTACACAAGCGATCAATACATGCTTAATTACAACAGACGATCTATACACGTAACATTACAACAGGCGATCTATACACACAACCTTATACAGGCAATCTATACACTATCCTAAGGCATACTATACTTGATTTTTTCTAATCGAATTAATCTAGTAATCTTGGTAATTCAACCTCATAACCTAATCTAAGTGTAATTTAATCCTATCTTGACATATAGTGATTAAGTTAGGTATAACTTTCCTTAAAAATCTTAAGTGTTTGCCTTGATTTTATTAGTTTGCCTATAATCAATGTGGTGTATGAGAGTGTGTGTATCCTGGTTGCATGTGTATCAGTAATTTGCATAGTGTGTAGTTGTATCAATTTGTTGCCTTGTATTTGTTTGCCTATCTCCTGTTGTAAACCCTGTCTTGCATCAATAATCTTGAATCATGATCTAGAGTGTCTATCAGTATTGTATATATTTGCTTGTATAAAAACTGTATGTGACAACTCTTAGCATAATCATGACTTCCATCACTGCTCAACAAACCAAGCTTGACCTTGAACTTATTCCCAAAGAGAATTGACTAGACATTGGAAAATGCAATAGAAGAATCCCTCGTGGATTGAAACCTAAAGAGGAAACATTTCAAGTTGTTCTGGATGCACTTGCACTCTCTCCATGCTATCCTGCATTTCTCATCACTGCTGATGTCCCTGAAGTGTATATGCATCAATTCTGGAATTACATATACAAGCATGACGACTCTTACAGATTCAAGATTGATAAGAAGAAACGATTCAAGCTTACCTTGGAAGTCTTCAGAGATATCTTTTAGATTTGCCCAAGAGTACCTGGTTGTGACTTTGATGCTCTTCCTTCTGAAGAAGACACTATATCTTTCTTAAGAGATCTCGGTCATACTGGGGATATCAATTCACTCAATGATGTTGTTATCGATCAGATGCATCAACCGTGGAGAACTTTTGCTGCTATTATCAACAGAAGCCTATCTGGAAAGACTAGTGGTCTAGACAAACTTCGTCTTTCCCGAGCACAAATCCTTTGGGTCATGTACCATCAGAAAAATGTAGACTACGTGGAACTACTCTGGGAAGACTTCACCTATCAGATTGATAACAAAGTCTACAAAAAGCAAGAAAAGATGTACTACCCTCGTTTTACCAAAGTTATCATTCACCACTTCCTCATTCAAGAAAAGTCACTTTCCTAGAGAAACAGAATTGGGATGTACACCTCCAAAGATGACTACTTGATTAACACCTTAAGATTTGTTTCAAGAAGAGAAGCATCCCAGATCTATGGAGCAGTTCTACCTGAATGTTTGACAAGTCCAGAGATGAAGGAAAGTAAAGCGTACAAGACTTATCTTGGCTATGCTATAGGTGAGGTGCCTCCCAAGGTTGCTAGAAAATTCAAGAAAGCCTTTACATCCAATAAGGAAAGTGAGCTAGTCCCTGGAGATGAAGAACCTGTCAAAAAGGGCAAAAGATTAAAGACACCTGCCAAAAAGTCTGCTTCTAAGCCAGCAACAGGTATCGTCATCAGAGAGCCTCATGTGGAAACAAAGTCAAAAAGAAAGGAAAAAGAAAAGGTGGATGTAGCTCATGGAAAAGGAATAGAGCTTCTGTCTGAAAAAGCTCAAATGAAGGAAGCAAGAATGAAAAGCTTAAGGGACTTTCACAAGACTCGTCCTAGTGGTTCTGGTACGGTTGCCGAGAAACCACCAAGTGTTGAAAAGATCACACCTACCGGCACAAGTGAAGGAACCGGTGATAAACCAGGGGTTCCCGATGTGACCAATGATGATTCTTCTGAGAGTGAATCTGAGTCTTGGGGAAACGATGAAGACGACAACAACAACGAACAAGAATCAAGTGATGAAAGCAGTAAGTAAGAGAATGAAAGTGAAGAGCAAGAATTGGATTCGGAGCAAGATGAAGAATCTGACGATGATGATCAAGAAGAAGAAGAATTTAATCAAGAAAATGAATCTAAAGATGATGAGATGAAAAGTGATGAAGAACAAGGAATGGATGATACTACCGACCAATTTGATGATGATGCAGATGCAAGATTAGAAGAACCCACTAAGACTGCTACAGGAATTGTTCAAGGTGAGGGTAATGATACTGAAATGACTGAAGCTCAACAAGGGAATGAAAATTTAGAGACTACTCAAGAACAAGTTGTTGAATATGCCCATGTGACAATTTCTACTGTTCCGAAGAAGACAGAAGTCCCTGTTACTAGTTCTTCTCGCTCATCCGACTTGGCATCTAAATTCCTAATTTTTTAGATATTCCTTAAAATGATGCAGAAATAGTGTCTCCACTAGATGTTTATGTCCACCATGAAGTCCCTAGAACTCAAGCACCCACTCTCCTTACAATACCAGTTTCAGTTATCCCTGAATCATCATCGGTATTCACAAACATTCCTCAATCATCATACACCTTCACTCCTACACCAATATAGGCTACACCCACTCCTCTTCCGACAATTAAAACTACAAATCCTCTATCTAATATTCCTGATTTCTTATCAGTCTTTCGATTCAATGATAGAATCACAGCATTGGAAAGAGAAGTTACTGATCTTAAGAAAGACCATCTACACACTCAAGTGACATATTTAGTTGACAGTCATCTAGACACAAGGTTGGGAGAAACCAGACAAGAATTCATGAACTTCCTTTCAGAGTCTCTCACGGCAAGAATCAAAGAACAAGTAAAAAATTAGTTGCCTCAGATTCTGCCCCAAGAAGTGTCTAACTTTGCTCCACCTGTGATTGAAAAGTTGATTAAATAATCACGTGATGAAGTTACTTTAGCGAAGGTGTCTTCTCAGCCACAATCTACTTATGAAGCTGCTTCTACACTTATTGAATTTGAGTTAAAGAAGATTCTTCTTGACAAAATAGAGAAAAGTGAATCATATCTAACGTCTCTCGAACACCTAGATTGCTATGATGGTTTGAAAAAATCTTATGCTCTCGACAAAGATTTCTTCTATTCTTATGATGTATATTCATTGAAGCGTGGCCGAAAAGACAAGGATAAAAATAAAGACCCTTCCGCTGGATCAGACCGAGGGTTAAAGAAGAGAAAGCTAAGCAAAGATGCAGAACCAACCACTGAACTAAAAAAGATAGATTCAACGTCTGGCTCTTCCAAAGGCACCAAGTCTCAACCGAAATCTTCTAGTAAGTCTGTTCAATCAGAGGAACCAGTGTTTGAGGTTGCAGACTCAGACTTGCAGCAAGATCAAGAAGGGAATCTAGGTGATAATAAAGATGAGCCAAGGAATGAGACTGCCTCTAGACGTGACTGGTTCAAGAAACCTACACCACCTCAAGAACCTACTAACCCTGACTGGAATATTGGCAAGACTACTCAGGAAGGACCAACTCAAAATTGGTTGATGACTCTAGCAGCTTCTACTTCTACTGATAAATCATTGAAAGACTTTGATGAATTGATGAGCACTCTAATAGACTTCTCTGGGTACATCTTGAATGGGTTGAAAATTGAGAATTTAACTCAAGAAATCCTACTAGGTATCACACCCCTCCAAGGTGGAAACGCGAGGCGTAACGAGAATGAATTAGAATACGACTTTGAAGAATGCTATAAGGCTCTTTCAGAAAAACTTGATTGGGAAAATCCTGAAGGCGGTGACTATCCATTTGATCTTTCCAAACCCCTCCCTTTGATCAAGAGTGAAAAATGTCAAAGAGTACCATTCGAATTCTTCATCAACAATGATCTCAAGTATCTTCAAAGAGGAAATTCGACTATGACATACACGACGTCTACTACCAAGACAAAGGCCGCTTAGTAGATCTTCTTGGCATTGAAGACAC
>BQNB010033140.1:0-14020 GCA_026074375.1 Tanacetum coccineum | reverse complement strand
TCAGCTTATTTGATTCTTTAAATGTATGGCATGGCTGACTCGGACATGTTTTAACTCAATATGTTGTCTAATTAAACTAAATTAGATACCTACTTTTTGTATTGACACGGATTACAAAATTAAAACTTGTGTTGGATCCAAATTGACAAGATTGTCTTGTCTCTCGGTTGGACAGAAAATACCCGAAACCTTAATATGATTCATAAGGTTTTATGTGATTTAGGATTGATACCTACTAAGGTAGAGAATAGCGAGTGCTTCATCATATTTGTTGATGGTGTACAAAATAATGCTATATAAACTTACTTGAGAGTAAGGATATAGACAAGATTGTTCTATATAAATAAGTTGAGAATCAACTTATTATCAAAAACAAGGTGGTTCAAAGTCATATCGGAGGTGAATATGTGTCTCTATTTCTAGATTTATGTGTTATACTTAGAATAAAACTAAAATTTATCGCTCTTGATAATTGTTGAAAGAACCATGCCTTAGAAGATATGGTTAATGCGATGTTCGCAAGTCCTGGTTTAAGCCATAGCATGCAGGGGAAAGCGATTATATCGGCTACTTATATTTTAGATAAGATCCCTTGTAGATAAAATAAGATAGTTCTTATGAACTATGGACAAAAAGAAAATGATCTTATAAGTATTTACAAATGTGGGGGGATATCTAGATAAGATATATGTATTGAACCCTAAGGTTCAAAAGATTTGACTTGGAACTATGAATTGCGTATTCTTAGTATATGCTCATAACAATAGTGCTTATGGTTTCTTTGTGTATGTTGATCTACACAAGGATATGATAATGGAATAAAGAAGTGCTTCCTTCTTTGAAAGTATATAACCTTGTTAACAAAGGAAATTGGAAGATCATCTAGAATTGATTACGAAGTTATCCAAGATCAGAGACAACAAGATGATAATGATCTCCAAGATGAGAGATAAGATCAATCCAAAGAAGAAGAAGTTGAACTTAGAAGAAGCAAAAGGGGAAGAATCAAGAAATCGATTGGACCTGATTTTGTTTCTTTTATGGTAGAAAATAAACCCACTTCTTATCGAGAAGAGGTAACTTCCTCAGAAAGGCTCAAAGAAAGAAGCCATTAGAAGTGAAATAGATTCTATTTTACAAAAACATACTTGGGAGCTTATGGGTTTTACTTTTGGGTTGTAAACCACTAGGCTATAAATGGATCTTTAAGAAGAAGATGAAAGCTGATGACACTATTGACAAGTATAAAGCAAGATTGGCAATCAAAGGATTTAGACAACAAGAAGGTCTATATTACTTTGATACTTATTCTACGCTAATAACCTCAGTAAAGATGATACTTGCCATTGCCGCATTAAGAAATTGTTAAGGTCATCAAATGGATATGAAAAATGACATTTCTAAATGAAGATTTAGAAAAAGTACTATACATGAACCAACCTGAGGGTTTCATGGCTCTGGACTAGAGAGCAAAGTTTGTAGGCTTGTTAAGTCATTATATGGCTTAAGACAATCTACCAAACAAGGACATCAATTTTCACCATATCATGTAAGAATGTGGATTTGAAATTAATGGATGTATTTGTGATCGATAGTATATATGTACTCTTGTGTTTATACATTGATGGTATAATTATCACTTGAAGTGATAAGAAGTTAAACAAATCTACTAATGATATGTTAGAGTCAAGATTTGATATGAACTTCATTAGTTGTTGGATATGGTTCTTAGATGTAAAACAATATGGATTTGTTTTGAAGTCAAAAACATTATAAGGACAATATTCTTGAGAGGTTCAATGTGGGAGATTCAGGCCAAGCTAGAATCTAATGAAATCATTTTCTATTTAAAATAGAGGTAAAGGTGTTGCCTATTTTGAATACTCAAAATAAGATTGGGCATCTTATGTGTCTAATGACGTGTGTGTGACCTGATTTAGAACTAATAGCCAGGTTAAGTAGATATACCAGTAATTCAAGTGGGGACCATTTAAATAAGTATTAAATGAGATATCCAACTGTTATCAAATGATAGAGTAATGAAAATACAGATTCTTATAAGAATCTAGATCCACTAGAGCGGATCTATTTACGCTCAGTGGGAAGCTATGTCTTAGAAATCTTGAAAGTATTTCAAACAGATGCTTATAGTTAAATCTATGTTGAAATCCGAATTTATCAATTAAGATAAATTTATAAAATATGCGAGATATTTACGTTAATCCGTAAAGGACATACCAAGATGGCGTAAACCAGTAACGGCCATGTTTATAAAGTGTGATTGTTTTTACAGAGCTCATATAATAATGTAAAACGGTAAGTCAAGACATATTCATCATAGACGGTGATTGGTGCCATAACTACTCTCAAATAGAGTTATCACGATTGACTACATAAAGTGAATGGATAACATCGTGGATCCGCTTACGAATGGCTTAAGCAGAGAGTTAGTTAGTAAGTCGTCTAAAGGAATGGGACTAAAACCCTTAGGGGAATGAGTTTATATGAAGGAAAACCTAACCCAGTTGACTGGAGATCCTAAGATATGGGTTCAATAGGACAACCTAATCATAGAAATTTGGGGGAAGTCACATCAATATGGGGTGTTACTTAAAATTGTAACATCCTAGTCCATTCTTGTAACAAATGTGACTTGTTAAGAGGTTAAACATATGGCTTTAATGATTTAGGATGAAATCATAAAGCATAATGATTCAAGATGAAATGGCAAAACATATGTTTTTAATGATTCAAGATGAGATCACCTATGTGAGAGAGAAGTAGGGTCGCTTCGAAAGGAATTATGGGGGGCACAATTCCAAAGAGCTGTTAGAGAACCAAGCTAGTGCTCATGACCATAACGGGCATGACTATGAGGACTTGACAAGGTTAGGGAGAGTCGTGTGTGAGTATGTATTGTCATCTACGTAAACAGATGTTGAGTTTAAGGACATCACGTCTACTTAGATCTAGGATACTAAGTGCATCTCACAAGGGAAGGTTCAAAGGGTCACACCTACCTATCCTATGCAGGACTCAACTGCAAAATTTTTGCCAAAACCTTTATGTGTTTTCGACCGATCTCCATTCATGTGGGGGATTGTTGGAAAAATAGTTTGGCAAAATGTGTTTTTGCAAACTTTGGATATTATTTAATATATGTATATGTTATATATATTTATATTAGCTTGTAGTTTTGCGTTCTCCTTAAAGTGAGTTTTGCAACGAGCTAAAGTATATCCAAAAAATAGAGATAATATGAATGAGATATCGTGTCTTAAAGTGGGACAATTGAAACATAAAATTTGGTAAATTTACCCTCCTACATCGCCCAAGAAGGGAAGTATTTTCCTTTTCTAGAATTTTTTGTAAATCTATTTTAAGAATAGATAAAGACTTATTGAACAAGTCTTACATAATATTCTGTAAATCTATTTTAAGAATAGATATAGACTTATTGAACAAGTCTTGCAGAATATTTACAGAATAAGTTTGGGTAATAAAAGATATACAAATCAAGTTTAGCTTTAACAGATTTATATATTTATGGAATTTATTTAATCTTGGTGAACAAGATATCTTTTGTGTATAAATAAAGCCATAGTCTCATTCATTTGGTGCATCAAAAAAGATGGAGCTCTCCTGCTACCAAATTCTAGCATCCTTCGATCAGAAACAACTAGATTTTCCATGATATTTTAGGCAAGTTTGTCAGGTCCAGCTGTACAACAGCTTTGAACGTTGTACCATAGGAGACAGATGACGAATCAGTTATAAAGAAAGCGTGTCCAACATGTGCCTCGTTCCACGACCTTTTACTGCTTTCTTTATTTATCGTTCATAGTGTCCGTCTTCTGCTTCCATCCCATTATGTCTGTTTTATTTTCTATTATTTATTTACTGTTAATTATTTATTAATTGTAATATGATTTTATTTTAATAAAAGTGTACATGTTTCCCTACAAATTCAGTTTTTATATATGAAAATACACAATTAGTCTTAAATAAAAACGGGTTATATTAGGAAGTCAAACAAACTTTAATGATTTAAATCAATACTTTTGGACGAAGCATTTAAAGTTGTAACCCACGCCCTTTTATGCCTTAACAAACTCACTACCCTTCCTAAAAACCTTACACCGAGTCATTAAAATAAACATACCCAGTATCATTCAAAAACCTAAGCCTACCATCATCGTCACATAGTCGTCGGTATTTGTATCTTCGATTCTTTAGAAAATTAATCATTGTCACATAGTCATCGGTATTTTCATTATTTTAATAAATACTTAAAATTGAATTGTGCCTTTTGATTAGATCATCTCAATTACGTGATTAATTATCTCAATTTTGTCTGATTTCATTTAGTTAAGGCTTGATTCATTGCATAGTTTATATGATTGAACAGAATATCGTGGTTTATTACTTTTTGTGTGATTAGTGATTGTAACCGTGTTGATGGATTAGGGCTTCAATTAATCATTTGAGATGATTTTATGTAATGGTTTTAGGGTTCTTAAGTAATCAAATATTTCAGAATTGTGTATGGTTGAAGGATTTTGAGTGATACTAAGCTTTGGATTTATAGTTTTTTGTGGTTACTCGCTGTTCGTGTTTCTATATGGGTAGCGAGTTTCTATTGAGGATTGTGGTTTGTCGTTACTCATTGCATTAAAGCGTTGGAATAATAATTAGTAATGATTGAATCTGGTTTGTGGTTACTTGTCACATTAAAGTGTTGGTTGGCATAAGTGTAATAGATGCATAGTTGATGTTAACTATAATCAACTGATTAAGTTCAGGAGCATTTACATGTTTTTTACATTTATCTTAACAATCACTATAGTTTCGTACATATTTTTTTACATATATACTTGTTTGGACGCGAGTTATAATTGTGATAACTTTTTCTGGAAAAGCTACAAGTTTAAACGTACTCGTGTATTCATTTTAGAGTGTGTTATTTTCCATATGTACGTTTGAAAATTGTGTATGGTGCAACAAGTTTGAAGGATTTTAAGTGATAGCTGTTATAGCTTTGAATTTGTAGTTTGTCGGTTATTTAGTGTCCGTGTTTTGATATGGGGAGTTGTGGTTTGTTGGTACTCATTGCATTAACTGGGTTGGACTTATTTGTGAAGATAAATGTAAAACTTTTGAACTTGTGCTTTGGACTTATATAGCCTTATAGCATATTTGTTATCTTATATCTGTAATCGATTGATTAAGATCTGAAGCATTTAGGTATTGTTCACATTTATCTTAACCATCCTTGTTATGTAATGCAATTGTAAAAGCTATAATCATGATCACTTTTGATGGAAAACCTTTTAGAATGTGTTATATACCATATATGTACATGTACGTGTATTCTCTTAAATGTATTAATCTTATCAATTGTACGCTTATATTTGTAGAATGAGGTTGTCTCCATTCTTAAGGTGTTGAAATGATTTTTTAATGCAGGTAGCGTGTGCCATGTGAGTACGGACAAGAGTTATTAATATCAATAAGTATAGGTTTGAAGATGTTTATGTACAACACAATATCTTAAGGCTTATGGAAAATGATAATGACAATGAAGGAAAACTAAAGCTGATGGTTTACTCTACTATTGGTTTACTCTAATATATGTTTATGTATTAGAGGTATTACTTTAATGCTGGGTATTGATAGCTTTGTTAATTTTTGCTGTGGTTTTATTATGAGTATAAAGGTTGCAATTTTTTGTACTGATGTTCAGCATATGGTTATAAATATCAACATGATGTATTAATCTTTTCACGTTTTATTTTAAACGTTACACATAACACTTAACACAATATCGCATATCGTTAATTGTCTGCCACTAGGAATTTTTGTTGCTATGCACGGGTACTCGCCTAGTATTGATAAATATGCACACGATTAGCCAAGTATCCACTAATTAATATTACTAATAGCATTAATACATACAACAACAACAACGATACCCAATCCCGCCTAAGAAGGGTATGGGAGCATTAATACATATAAAAAATTATAAGCTCATGAATTGTTACATAAGAGTAGTGGTTACTTGTGCATTAAAATCAGAAGACCAAGTATCGACGAACTTAGCTTGAGAATTGAGATATTAAGTATAAATATTTGATACTTTAATTCATATTCTTCTTATAGTATTGGATCTCAAAATAGACATTTAATGTACGTTGTTTTTAATAGGTTTAGGTGATTATTAAATGTATCTACTAATAACTTGACAAATATTTAGAAATATAATAAACGTAAGTTAACTAAAAAAATGGTTTACGGGTATTTTGTAAGCTATATCTGCGGGTATTTTTAAACGGGTGTGATGGGTTTACCCACGATGGATATACATTACTCGCCACTCACCCACCACCCGCTAGTGGGTTTAATTTTTGACCCATGACCTACCCGTGAGTAGGAAATGACATGGTTACTTGCTCATCACTGTGTAAGTACCCCCTAACTATGGTTTTTTTTCGCCCGTTAACCCTAGATCCAATACCTTCTCATAATTAATATACTTAAAACCATCTCCATCAGATAGCGAAGCCAATCAACCTTTACAAGATCGTGTAATGTTCGTGTATATGGCTACTAGGCCCAGGCCGTTCGACCCATGCACTTAGGTCGAGGCAAAGCCATAATTACCACCTGGCGGGGTCCTCCCGGCCCTGACGTGGTATCTTAAAGGATAGATATAAAAACATTAGGAAAGACCAATAAGCTCTATTGACTAGGCAACTTGCCAATAACCACCGGTTTATAGCAATCCTCAGTCCCACGCTGTCAACTCGGGATTTGGGGGGTCTTGTTCCCACATGGACATGCCGCCTGACAAAAGTACAAGGTAGCTCGACATGACCATCCTTCTAGGTGTCAGGAATAGTAAGTATCAACAGTACTTGGAGTAGTATAAATACCTCAATAATGGATGTGTTGGGTCCGCTGCGTGAGGCCCCGGGAAAGGTAAAATTTGTGATAGTAGCAATAGACTATTGCACCAAATGGATAGAAGCAAAACCATTGGCCAAAACAACAAGAAAAGAAGTAAAGAAATTTATCTGCGATAACATCGTGTATAGGTTCAGCCTACCAAAAATAATTATCACGCATCACGACACAAACTTTGTCAATGACCCCTTCAAAAGCTGGTGCAAAAAACTCAACATCCAGCAAATAAACACAGCCGTTGCACACCCTCAGGCCAACGGTCTAGTCGAACGGTCAAATAGAAGTTTAATGGAAGGGATCAAGACAAGGCTGGGAAGAGAAAGGAAGGGATGGGTGGACGAACTGCCTAACGTGTTATGAGCTCACCGAACGTCATTCAAAACTAGCAATGGAGAAACACCATACAACTTAACGTTTGGGAGTGAGGCAGTCAGTCCGTCAGAAATTGGCATGCCAACCCATCAGACCATGACAGTCAAAGAAGGCACACTTAACGAAGAAGAGATTAGGCTAAATTTAGATCTATTGCAAGAGTGAAGAGAAGCAGCCGCAATCTGAGAGGCAAGATACAAAATGAAGATGGAACACTACTACAACAAAAGAGTGCGTCCTGCCTCTTTCAAGGTAGGAGAGTATGTCTACCGAAAGAATGAAGCAAGCTGTGTGGAGAACTTAGGCAAGTTGGGCCCAAAGTGGGAGGGCACATACCTAGTAACGGAAGCATATGAGAATGGATCCTACAAGCTAAAACCCATAACCAGAAGGTAAGTGCCACGTACTTGGCACACAATTAACTTAAGAAGATGCTACTTGTAGGCGTTATTTTTTAAGAATTTCATGATATCTATGTAATCGTTCAAAGTATTAATGATAATCAAGTTATGGCCCAAGTTAGGGCATGACAATTTTCTGGAACAATACAATTGTTAAGGTAGTAAACATAAGGATATGGTGACTCTGGTTGAATGGCTAATTACCCTCGATTGATACATGTAGTCAATATTTGCCACGCTTAAGTAGACAAATTATTATGTGACTCGGATGCCAACCGGTATGCTGAATACCTACCGGTTGAGGCGTAGTCAATGTCTAATATCTAGATAAATTATAATGTGATTCGGATGCCAATCGGTATGTTGAATATCTACCGGTTGGGGCGTAATCAATGTTTAGTGTTTATAGGCAAAGTATTATGTGATTTGACGGATGGCTCGCTACCTCTGACAGAAATTTTTCATAGTCAATTCCTAGAGGAATAGATAATTATTATGTCCCCCCGATGGATCGCTAATCCCCTTCGTTGGTATAAGTGGTCAATATATGTATCTCCACAAAGATAATGAAAATCAAAAAACATAACAGGTCTACACAATAGCAAGTCTAAAAGTAGTTACATTCGGTACAACAATAATCCGAAGACACAAAAACCACAATATTGTTCAAATAAGTACACTTAAACGCCACAACCGGCTCCAAAAGATGCATGGAAAAAATTACAAGCAATTGACTTATACAAAAGTTAAAGTCTAAGCGTAAGATGCCATAGGAGTATCGCGTGGCCCTTGACCAGGTGTGGATCCGGTTTCATTTGGCATAACGTTATGAAGGTCGGTAGGGTCAAGAAGATAGGAACGCGCAACCTTGTCCACATACGGATACCTCTTGTCAAACAATTTATTATACTCCTCCATGAAAGTACTTGAATACATGGGATTCACACCGAGAGTAGCTTTAAGGATGGTTTGAACATCTTCATCCTTTTGACCAACAGAAATACCATCTATGAAGCCCTTACCAATGGCAAGGCTGAAAACTTCACCTAACGACCATTTGTACTCAGCACTCTGATACAATTGGTGGGCAAAAGTAGGGAGATATTCATTGATAATTCTACGCCTCACCATTTCCCCATTACCACACTCAACAACAAATTTCTCCCTAACAAGCCTCAACTGATGAGCATCCTCCTCAGATTGCTTCAGCGCCTCTTCAAGACGTTTAATATGATCCGCTTACTCGACACTCAACTCTTTAGCCCCTTTATTTTCCTCTTCCAACTCTTCAACCCAATCTTGCAAACCTTTCTCTCAAGTCAAAGCCCCGTCATAATCTTGGGACAACTAATCGTAGGCTGACACATTCTCATCAAAGGCTGACTAAACCTTCTCTAATTCTTTCTTGCATTCCTTATAGCGAGCCTTGACATCCTTGCAAGATTTATGTGCGTGAACAAGGTCATCATGCTCTTCTATTAGGGCCTCGAAACAAAGAATAACATTTGCTTGCTGCTGCATCGACTAGCATTGAAGCTTCCAAGATCGCTTGATTGCAGAGCCATTCGGCACTCAATCGTTAAAAAATTCATAGTCAATAGGGGTGAAAAGGTTGGACATCATGTCTTGGCACTCATGAGAATGCACCATACGGCTAGAATCAGTATGTCCTCATTAGGGAGTGAAAGGTAGGTTGCCAAAATGCCTAGTGGAGTAACCAGAAAAAAAACTTAGAGAAACAAAGATCAAAAAGGAATTAAAGATTCAAGGAGCGCATACACACATGTAAACAAAAGAAAGAAAGCTTACCTGCTTCTGTGTCAGGGAGTTGTTTGTCACACATTGGTTTCTTCACAGATTCAATTCGTGGCCCTAAATGAGAAATAAGAAAGAAATTTTAGGAAAAAGAAACATAGAAAGGATGAGAGAATAACATAAGGTCAATGAAAATATACTGGAGTTGTTGTTGGGGCTAGGTTGGGTGCGCAACCCAAAAAGCCCGTCAGCATTATCACCATGACCCTCGATGGCAACATTGACATTGTCATGGTCATCACCTCTCCCCTTGCCCGCGACAAGCTCTTCGACATTTTTGTTAACCAAATCAAGGGGAGAACCTTGCCCATCCGTTTGGTTCTGTAAGGCAGCTAATTGAGCGGCTGAAGCAGTTTTAGAAACATGCTTCTCATTCGCAGGAGCGACAACCGACAATGACTGGTTTATGGGAGTAGGTGAGGAGACATGTTCTGAATCTGCGTTTACTAGAGGGGTGTCGACACACGTTTTCCTTTTCTTACGAGGCGCACCCATCCCGCCAGCACATTTATTACTCGCAACCCTCTCAATGTGAATATCATCATGGTCATCAGCCTTGGCGGCCGCCTTAACTTCAGCTTTTCTATTCTTCTTTTCCTTATCAGCAAGTACTTTTCTACATGGAACCTCAACCATTTCCATTGCCCCAGTCTTAGCCAGGACATCCTCGAGCCGAGTAGATAGAGTAGTTAGATGAGTCTTTAAGACTGCACCAGGTGGCAAGAGAGCCCCGGCGGCAACTTTACAACCATGAAGGTCTGGAAGGCGTAGAAACTCAGCCATAGTAAGCACTGCAAAAAGAAAAAATAGCAAACAAAACAACAAATACATGGTAAGAGATACAAACCTATAAATAAAGTAAGCAAGGTAAGCTAACAAAAAATAAGGGTATTACCCTCCCCTTTCGGACCCTTCAAAATGGGAATATGACCAACTTCCTTTTAAATAAGAGACAGGCCAGCAACATACAAAAGACTATTATATGGTTTATGGAGAGGGATTGCAATCTCCCCCAACCTAGCGGCATCCTGTTCGTTATACTCGCTAGGTTTTGGGAAAGGAACTGCTACACTGGCATCATGATGCCACAAGGCCATAGCAATAGGAGCGGCCCTCCGGTCAACCAGAAAAAACTTATCTTTCCATTTCTTCAAACTCGTAAGGGAATCTTTGAGGCATGGCTTACAATTCTTCTCGGTCCTACTTTGGCAAGAAAACTAATTTCCCTACTTACACAGCTTGTAGAAAACACGAAAAAGAGGGATGGTAGGAACCATGCCTAAAGCACGGCAGTACACCTCAAAAATAGTAGCACAGTTTACGCTAATTGGAACTAGCTGAGAGATGTGCACACAAAAATACTCCACTAACCTCAAGAAAAACATAGAGAAAGGCACTCGTAAACCCCCTCGTAGAAAGTGGTGAACATATAATCCTATGGCGTCATTTGGTAATCGATCTATGGTCATACCGGCGGGCACTACACGAGGGTGTAAGTCCTCTGGAATCCCATAACACTTAACAAGCTGTTAGGTACATGAAAAGTGTTTATTATTATATGAATTGGTCTTTGTATAGTTTGTTTAGTTTTATAGTTTTAATAGTAATTATGATGTAATAAAGTTTATCTTGGTCAAAGTTAAGTAAAGTTGACAAAGGTTTGACTAAAGTTAGGAAAATAGAATAGGATTAGCAATAAGTATAAATACCCATCTAGGAGGGGTATTTATACAAGTTTTTACATTTTTGTAATTCACTTCTCCCTCCCATTTCTATTTTCCCTTTGAAATAAAAATATATAAAATGATGAAAAATACTCTCTAGCTCATCTCCTTTATTCTACAAGCTTTCGTATGATTACTATAATGCAAACATGACATATAACAAGTGGTATCTATCACTGGGAGAGAACTATGTGTGTTTCATGAATTAAATCGAGCTTAATCGTGAGAATTTTTGATCTACAAGGTTTCATATCGATGAATAGTAGGTTTTGTAAGGATTAGATTTATGATTTAATGTATTTTTTATCTGAAAACACAGAATAATAGCTTTTGTAATCATCAAATTGTAGGTTTAATATCTAGATTATGAAAAATACGTGTTTTAGATTGAATTTGATCGAAAAATATGGATTTGATAGCTTTCGTAAGCAAGAAATAGGTTTCGGTAACTGTTTTTAAGCTGGAAAACAGCTTTCGTATTATAGTTTTGAGCTTTCGGATTGTAGTTTTGATTTCGTAACTATCATACGTAAGTGATTTCTCAGGTTTTGTAACATAGTTAAGCTTTCCTAACACTTAAAATAGTTTTTGTAACATAGAATTTTATCAATTTGAAAAAGATAACACTGAGATTATCACTTTAAAATGCTTAAAATCAAATTGATAGATTTTTACTAGGTTTCGTAGCTAAGAATTTACAAAGTAAGGGATTTCTTGGATTTTACAAAAGTAGAGGTGTTGATCCCACTTCAATAGATCGAATTCCTTAAGCTTGTTTAAGGATTAGTTATATTAGATAAATCTAACACGACTATAGTAGAAACTTTGTTTGAATGTATTAAAGATTATGCGAAATCTAATCTTTAATATTAAGAAGAATTATCAATGAAACAATAATTCAATGAACATAAAATTTAACAAATAAGCTTCAATATTATTAATGATAATAATATGAATACTCTCAAAGTATTAGGGTTACAAAGACCTTGAAGCTATGAATTATACGTCTAGTTGTATATTTGGTTTTGGTTCTGGTGCTGGTTTTTGGTACATCAAACTCTATGCCCTAGGACCTCCTTTTATACACCAAGGAGTCCTAGTCGGCTTACAATACTTTCCTAAGTATCTAAAATCTTTTCTATAAACAACTAATACATATCATATAAGCAGTACTAACTAGCAGCATTAACTTAGCATTCACTAGCAGTAGTAACTTCAAGCATATTTTCACTAGCAGCATTAACTTCAGTTGAGCAGTCTTAACTTTGTACTACCAGTAGTAACTACTTAGCATATTTTATTTGAAGTTCATCAGTAGCACTAATATTCACTAGCAATACTAACTGTGTACTAGCAGTAGTAAACACTTAGAATATTTTCTTTGAAATCTCTAAGCAGTACTAACTCCAGCTGAGAAGCATTAACACAAACATGAGCAGCAGTAATTCTAACAACATCAAGAAGACTTTTAATCCAAACAATCCTCCCCTAAACTTGATATTCTTCTTCAAAATCATCAAGTTTCTTCATTTAAACTTCATCAACACTAGGAGGATGCTTTCAAACACTTCTTTACTTCTTAAGTTGTTTTATGATAAATTTAAGAGGCTGATAAGCCATTTCACTTTAATAATCAATTATAAGCTTCTTTTCCAACGTCATTGAAAGTGTAGGTGGTGCAAGGGATACTTCTTCTCTACCAACATATAAATCTACATATGTTGCATCCTCAAGGAATGTACTCCACATGAGTCATACAGCTTCCAATCCAACACTTTGTAATCTTGTTGATTCCTCCATACATTATCTTCTACATGTGGTTTAAACATTGTTTTCAAATCACCTCATAACAACAAATCCAAGTCTTCCACTGGTCTTGTTGACTTATATTTAGCTTTTACCACTTGTATAAATCTTCCAAATCTTCCCTGTTAAAACTTTTAAGCATATGACTAAAGATCATGTACATTTGAGACTTTCCATCAGCTCTCATTATTTGATAATAGTTTTTTCTTCCTTCTTTATGAATCTTCCAGCCAACAATACTTGGAAACTTAACAGCTAAAGGTATAGCATCAATTGTTTTCTCTTCTTTATCTAGAATGATTTCCAAACACTGTTTAAGCTCTGCTGTTTCTTTGTCATCTTCCACCTTTTGCTTCTTGGCATTCTCTTGTATCAGCTCTGTTCCTACTCTCTTTTCTTTACCTTCCACCAACTCTGTTCTAAAGTCTTCAAATGTATTTACCCTTTTGAATGCTTTGTCAAACATCTCTTGGATAGAATCAAACCCTTTCAACTTCAAATCTTAGAGCTTGTATCCTTCCATCTTCTTTAGGTAAGTACACATTATCTTTCTCTGTTGAGCTTTTGTTGGTGGTTTATTTCTTTTCTCTTCTGCTCTTTTAGAGGCAAAATGCTTTCTTCTTTTCTCTAAGAGTTGTTGAAATAATGTAGCCTTTTCTTCAACAGACAACTCTTCTTGTTCTTGTGCTTGCAATCTTTCAACCAATTAATGATCAACATCAATCTTTGCCTGTATATCATCCCATGTTTCAATCAAGGCAATATTGCCTTCTTTTTCTTATTTGGCTTTCTCTCTTGCAAGTCTTTCTTCTTCATCAAATTCAGCTTGTAATTTTAAAGCAGCTTCTTCATCAAGCCTGATTAGATCTTTCTTATTCATCGGCTTCACAGGTTCTATCAATATTCCTTTACCTTTCTCCTGTGATTGTTGTGAAGATA
>BQNB010033139.1:37419-52581 GCA_026074375.1 Tanacetum coccineum | reverse complement strand
AGCGCAAATTGCAACCAAGTGGTCATTCTGACGTTTTTGAAGCTTACTTAGCCCTATGTTCAAGTGGTGTGGGTTCACGGCGTTTAAGAAGTCTATCTCAGATTACAACTGTTTTTAACTCTAACTTGGTTCATACCGACTGTGTGTAACAGATTAGTTACTTTTTCGATGGTTTTATATTAGTTATCTCTCTTTTGGGTCTCGCTGAGTTAACAAGTTACTGTGCCTTTTTTTTGGCAGTCAGTTCTCTATGTGGCCCTTCTGCTTCATTACCTGGTAGAAGTTTCCATGCAAATCCTAATGCTGTGACAATAACTAGATGTTGTTTTTTTTGAGAAAATCGTCTTAATTTTTTTACCGGTTTCTATTTTCAGCTGATTCTCAATATAGTTATCTTGTTTCACGAGATGGTGGAAATACATGAGAAAATTGTCAACTCAGGTCTACAATAGGTAAATGAATTATCGATTATTGGTTACATGGTTTTGCCCGTGTTTCTTTTTTTTACTTCTTCTGAATTAAGTTTTTTACTGTCTTTTTTTCTCTTTTTGAAAAATAGGTGTGAGTAATAATGGCTCTTCTGCTTCACGCCAGGGTAGAAATGTGCAAGTACGACCCCAGTTGAATTCAGTGGTTGGCGGGCGAAGTACTTCCAGGAGAACCGGCCATCATGTTCTGACAAGTGGTAGCACAGTTGATACCACCAATGTTGCAAGTGCAGGTAAACCTTTTCTTTATATGTTATAATGTTTGTGTGGTATAAAGATAAACACTTATTGCGAATATTATGTGTCTTAAATTTATTTTGAAGTGTACGTTTACATTGTTTTCGTAGGGACCTCATATACGTATAGTGATTTGGGGGACTGTGATCGGCGCTGCCGCTATTGTGGGGCTTCTTTTTGGTATGTTGAACGTTTGAAAAGGCATTTACACAATCAGACTCATGAATATCATCTATGCTGTGGAGGTGGTAGAATTCAGATGCAGCCACCGCGTGAACCAACTGAGTACATCAAAATTCTATTTCAAAACAAGCATTTTATGGAAAATATTCGTGCTTACAATCAAATGTTTGCAATGACGTCTTTTGGGGCTAAGATTGATGAGTCTATTAACGCCGGGAGAGGTTCGTATGTTTTTAAAGTCTCTGGTCAAATCTATTATTGGATAGGGTCGTTATGTCCACCTGAGGGAGAGGTGCCTAGATTTCTACAGCTATACATTTATGATACTAACAACGAGGTTCAAAATAGGATGCATCATTTTGGAGGGATAGATAACAGTCAGTTAGAGCCTGAGATAGTTGAAGGTCTTATTCATTTTTTAGATGCCATAATGAGTTGGTGCAGCTTTTTTGAACAGCAAGAGACAAATTCAGAGAACTAGACATTCCAGAGTTCAAGATACGGCTTTACAACGCTCAAGGTGCTAGGGGTTACGAGCTTCCAACATCAAATACTCTTGGTGCAATGGTTTTTGAAAGTGGTATTTCAAACAACGCGGATTTTGATGTCATTATTCAACATAGAGGACGGCCCCGCCATATAAAGGTGTTGAACAATACTGCACCCTTCTGTTATGTCTACAGTTCCCACTTCTTTTCATCTACGGTCAGCCAGGGTATCACACAAAGCTAATTCTAAAATCAGCTAATGGTGTTGGTAGAGGAAAAAGGGTCACGATGCTTGCTTACTACATATACCAGCTTCATTTTCGATTACAGCAATATGACCTTCTTTTTAGAGAAGGTAGACTATTATAACAGTACGTTGTTGGTGTGTTCTGTGTTGTTGAACAGAATCGGCTGGACTACATAAGAAAAAAACAAAATGATATTCGAAGTGACTACTTATCAGGGTTGTTTGTTTTTGGATGCAATTTCCAAGGGTGGTGCGAGATGGTTATGGAAGTTGGAGAAGAATTATCCTTCCTATGTCTTTTACAGGCGGTCCGCAATACATGTATGCTCATTTTAGATGCTCTTGCTATTTGTCGAAAGTTAGGAAATCCACAGTTTTCATCACATTCACATGTAATGTAAACTGGCCGGAGATCAAAAGGTCATGTCTGAGTATCCACATTTGACTGCTTCTGATAGAGCAGATGTTGTGTGCCGGGTGTTTGAGCAAAAGATTCAAGCTTTGATTGCCTTCCTCAAAGAATAACGTATATTTAGAGACGGTCGTAAACCTGGAGGTATATGATACTCTCACAATAATTTAGTTTGACATTGTTGTAACTTATCTATTGTTTGGTTATTAACCTTTGCTGATTTTGGTATCTTTTATGACAATGCTCTATACTGTCGAATTCACAAAAGAGTTAGGCATTCCACACTGCCACACTTTGCTTTGGGTGGATTCAGCAAGCAGAATAAGAATTGCTAAAGATGTTGATCGGTTTATTTCAGCTGAGTTACCTAAATCAAGATGGATCCCAGAAAGGGGATCTAATGTTTTGTTTCAGAGCTGATGATACAGTTCCTGTGGGGGAGATGGTTCGCTGGAAAGTCCGTGTTAATGAAAGGTGATAAGTGTCTGAGAAGTTGTCCTAAAAAATTCTTTATCGGAAGACTTTTTGATAGAAAAAATGGTCATGTGCACTATCGGAGAAGAGATACAAGTGTATTCGCTACAAGAAACGAATTCTAGCTGGATAATAGCTATGTTGTTCCGTACAACCTTGATCTGCTTATAAAGTATTTGTTCAAGTACATATCGAAAGGTACATACAGAATATTCGCACGTGTGTCTAGGCCAATTGGCGAATCGTCTACTGCAGCAACATCTTCGCGCAGGGTGATAAATTGAAATTCCCCGAATTATGTTTGAAGTCGTTTCATATGTTCTCATGAAGCATATTGGAGTATCTTGAAGTTTGATATACATTGTCACGAACCAGCTGTACAAATATTAGCGGTGCATTTGGAAGACATTCAACGAACTACTTTTAGAGATCAAGACAAGTTAAAATCAGTGATTGATTTACCTGGAAAGAAAAGCACAACATTAACCGAGTGGTTTGCTTTTAACGAAGCTAATGAAGTGGGAAGGCATTTATCATTATTTAGATGCCCGTCAGAATTTGTAATGGTATTTCTAATAGGAAAAGTTGGTCTCACAAGGAAAAAAAACAACAAATATCTATTGGACGCTCGCGTTCATGTGGCATCTAAACTTAGGCGGAATTAGTTCTTTTCTAAGAATGTTACTATGTCATCAAAAAGGCTGCATGGAATTCTAGGAAGTACAAACTGTGAACGGCGTTTTTTATCCGACTTATAGAGCTGCGTGTCAAGCATTGGGTCTAATCGGTGATGACAAGGAATGGGAGATTACATTTGAGGAGGCACGTGGGTCTGCAACACCAGAAGAGCCGTGGTTTCTTTTTTCCCACATACTCCTTTACTGTGACGTGGCAGAAGAGATTAGGTCTAGATTTCGGGAGAGAAAAGTATTGAAAGAGATGAGTTATCGATATTCCAAAAAAGGATGTCGGGAAAAAAGAAAAAAAGTACAGATTCCTGATTCTCATCTTCAATGATGAGTCGTTGCAGGGCTTATAACATGTATATGAAATAGAGATTATTCTAAGCAATTGTGGTAAATCGTTGCACGCGTTTGGTCTTCCACCACCTCCTCAAGATCTACCGGCCCTTCTACGTCCTCTCAACTAGCTAATAGACTCCTGATGGAAGAAAGAAATTATAATCGGGAAGAATTAGCTCAATTAAAGGATGAGTCAGTTCCACTATTAAACGATATGAGCAAGGACAAATATACGATCTTATTATAAAATGCTGATACAATATCAGGTGGAAGCTTATATTTGTTTATGGCCATGGTAGAACTGGCAAAACATTTCGCTAGAAAACCATCATTAGTATCCTACGCTCTGAAGGAAAGATTGTATTGGCAGTCGCATCCTCAGGTATTGCTTCTTTACTTCTACCATCTAGTCGTACCGCACATTCCAGATTTAAACTCCCTCTTGAATTAACGGAGGAATCTCTTTGTAGAATTACAATGAACACTCAGTTTGGAAAGTTATTAGCGGATACCGATCTTATAATCTGGGACGAAGCCCCTATGATCGTTCGCCGTTGTTTTGAAGCTCTAGATAGAAGCCTTAAAGACTAAGAGATAGCGGTGGATAAACCATATCTTTATTCGGCGGGGAAAGTCATGTTCTTTTAGGAGGGTGAGTTGGGTGACTGTTCGGCAAACACTCACCAGTTAAAAAAAGGAGCATCAAAGTTATAGTGATATATCTTGCATTGCGGAATTGCAGTATTGGGCCATGCCTTCAAAGTCTGCACGTTAAAGCAAAACATGGGCTTGGCCAAGGAACCGACATCAGTTTAGAAGAACGTAGTCTGGTAAACTCCTTCGCTTCTTGGTTACTTGATATCGGTGACGGGAAAGTTGGTGAACCAGCATACGAGGACCATGAAAATAATCTTTGGGTCCAAAGTCTCCTGATATGCTTCCTCCCTGACTAAACAAAGGTCTTTTCTTTCAAAGTTGATCGACTTCATCTTATGGATCAGGAGAGTATCTTACCCCACACCCTAGAACAAACTCTCCACCAAAAAGCAATTGTATGTCTCTAAAAAAATGAAACCGCAGACATCATCAACTCAAAAGTTCTAGCCATGGTGCCTGGCGAAAGCACAATTTACATGAGCCAAGATGAAGCAACACCAACTGGAAATGATGGAGCTGAAACAGAAATGCTTTACCCGATAGAACATTTAAATACTTTTAAGTTACCAGGCTTTCCTCCACATCAACTTGAGCTCAAAGTCGGTGTACCAGTTATGCTTCTAAGGAATGTAAACATAGCCGACGGATTATGTAATGGCACAAGGATGATAGTTAGGCAGCTCATGACGAAACTTATTGAAGTGCAAATTATCACGGGAACAGGTAGGAGGAGGAAAAGTGTTTATCCCACCGATTTTACTCATATTCACACGATCAATCTCCCTTTTGTCTTGAAACAAAAACAATTCCCCATAAAACTCTGCTATGCTATGACAATCAACAAAAGCCAAGGACAATCACTGAACAAAATTGGTGTCTATCTTCCACATCCAATCTTTGGTCATGGCCAGCTATACGTTGCATTATCAAGAGCTACAACTCCTCATGGTTTAAAAATTATTATTGAACCCGAAGAAAACCAACCTTTAAATGCTACCAAAAATATAGTATACAAAGACTTTTGGGAAAAAATACACGGCACCCCGCAGTATCAATACATTTTTATAAATATGTCTTTTGTTTCCGTTAGATAGGTCTAGGTTTAAAAAAAGTTACTAAAGTTTTTTCCTAATCATGCTACATGTCATGTTTAAATATTCATTTTTGCTGATAAGGTTTTTTGTTTATGCCACTATTTTTAATACAGCTCCGGTTTATGGTTTATTATGATGTATCAGTCCTTTTGTTTAGGTTAACTATTAAAATGGAGCTTTCAACGATCGCTCAGCTCAATCCAAACTCAATAAAGAAGACGTTAGAAGTGAAGGTTTATATGAAATGGGTTGCAAAATTCCCACCGGAGATGACTCCATATGCCTACTGTTGTATTTTGCTTGAGCAAGAGGTAAAACATTGTCTATCTTATTTGCAAATAATAACTAACTTAGTGACCTATAAATAACATTTAATATATAATCACAGGGTAATGCTATCCAAGCTAACATGGCTTTAAAAGACACTGATTATTTTGATGTGAAGTTACAAATGGGCAGGGGCCTTTACCGGAATTTTAACTTTAGTGGTGAAAGCCACCAGTCGATATCAACAAAACTCTAAGGAAAAGGCAACAAGCCTTGCGGGGGTTTTGGTTAGATACACGATATTTTTGACAAAAATAACAACAACAACATTTTCCATCATCACTATTTCCGTTTTCACTTCTTACAACCGTTGGAATCAAGCTACCAAGGACCTGACAGTACCTGTAAATAAGTTCAATATCCAGCGTTGTCACGGGACAGGGGCACGGGGTTACCGGGGGCTACCAAGGGGGGTGGGACGTGTTACCGTGGAACGCGTAGTACAGAAAGAAAAATACACTATTAAACACAGCACACCATATCAAAACAATATTATACACAAACATCACTTACGTACTATCTTGTTACATCATACAACAAACTAAACAGTCACTGAAAACACTTATCACACCGACCATCATTAAGCGCAACATGAAACTACAGGCACACACACTTATACATTTATTTGACAAGCACTAAACGTAGAGACACACACTTAAGAACAGAATCAGTACAAACAAACCACAAGCCATACACTAATCAAACCTCTAATCTCTTAGCCTTGCAATGATGAAAGTGTTTTTCTCAAACACTTTACTCTGAATCTCTCTAGCCATAAAAAAAACGAGATGCCTTTTCCATATCATCAAGCTGCACCCGCTTCAGAATTTCAATACTCTCAACGACCTCATCAGACATATGAGATGTCCGAATCTCCCTGATGTATATGTCCCTCATCCTCACACCGTTTCTTAGCTCACCAGATAGCCGATGATAATTTTCCATTTTCTCTGTATCCTCGGGAACCTCCCTGGTAAATAACACTAATAGCTGATCTCTAATATCATCAGAATCAGCAGCACGAGCAAGCTCTTGAAGCAACAGCGTACTTGTGTTGGCCATTTTTCTAAAAAGAAAAAAACGAAGATGCACACAAAAGATGCCAGACAAACTTAGCATGACACTCACTTATATAGACAGTGAAATGATTCTTTCTACTTAAAAGCTACATGCATCAATGTCTAATAACTACAAGTGGAAATACACTCTTACATACCAAACCATAAACCCATGATGCAAAACATTTGCCTGAAATCTGCGCTTCGACTAATTCTTTGTTAACAAAAAAGGCCATTTATGAAGTTATAAAAAGTATTAACGTACTAAAGAAAGTGTCTTTTTTCGATTTACTAAATAACAAACCATAATAGTATGCCTACTTTCTTTTCAGACTACATTGGATGTCTTAGATCAACTGGCAGTATCAGCGATTTTGGAGACCCAAATAGAAGAAAAGGCGTCAGGAGAAAAATCGAGATTGAAAACCTCAAGTAAGTTACCCAAATACATTTACAAAAAACTTTTTTTTTTTTTTTTTTTTTTATTTTTTTTTATTTTTTTTTATAAGATCAGCTTTTGTAAACAAATTTTAAAAATTTGACAGTGGGAGAGGAACATTGGCGATGTGCACACTTTGGGATGACTATGGCCAACCACTTTGGCGAAAGCGGAATTTCACAGCATGGAAGCAACCATGCTGATTCATTCGCAACATTAGCTCATGTTGGGTTTCGAAATACACAGGTAATAACTAACCACTTTAAAAAATACGGATTTTATCATCTCTACAACTATCACAATGAACACACCATTAACACTATGATTACAGATTACCAGCTGTCTGGAAGCTCAACAACATACTATTATTTAAACCCAAAGATCCCCGAAGCTGAAGAATCGCGTGCTCTGTAAACAACCTGAACTTTCACTATTATACTAATCCATATCTTCATTTCATCTTTCTAGTCCCAAACTACTGTGCAACTTCAAAGCCGAGACAAAGGAACTTCCTTACTCACAATATGCAAAAGTACCACTAAAGACGTTCAGAAGACAAGACAAGAAAACAGGTTTCCACTTAAAGACGATTATGGATCAGAACCCACAAAGTATTAAGGTGAATTCTTACATATTTATTCCTTCTTTAAATAAAACCTGGCAAAAAGCTCTAACTAATTTAAACAAACAACCACAGGGCGTAAGATTTACGGCTGAAGCAACTATTACTGGCATTAACATGAACAAAGATTGGTACTACATCTCTTGCCACCAATGCGGCAAAGCAGCAATAGCTAACGGAGACGATTACAGTTGCTTGGATCATGACCCATAACCAGGACCCTTCTTTAGGTACATTTGATCAACAATGTTCCACATCAAACTCATCTACAAAAAAAGAATATAACACGTGCCCACTAAACATACAGGTATAAATTCAAAGGGTATATCACGGACAACACTGCAACCGCCCCTATAACTTTTTTCACTCCAGCTGCGAACAAAGTGACAGACCATCCATGTACAGAACTGGTAGAAAAATACAAGCCAGCTGATCCGACGAAGATACCACCAGAGATTCTAGCAGCACAAGGAAAACATGGTGTCTTCCAATTTCACTTCAATACCTTGGGAAAATTAACAGATTTGTCTCTAGATGCTGTTTATGACGTCCAAAAACAAGACCACAGCACAAGCAGTAGCACACAGGAAATTAACAAAGGTGACAAAAATTTTAGTTGACATTCCTTTTTTTACTCTCAATTATATAACTAGCCAGTTACCAAACCCCAGTCTAACTATGTCAAACATCAGGAACACATTCATCGGCATTCGCTGCAATTAATCAATCAACGAAAGAAGAAGAAAACACACAAAAGACAAAGAAAAATGCACTGCAGGCGAAGAAGTTAAACACAATACATATTCCTTATGATTTCTTCATTCCACAAAAGATAGAAACAAACTTTTATCTAGACACTATCCCCTTTTCTTAAACGCAAGTGACGCCACCACCAAGCCAGAGTATAATCACACATGCCGTAAAAAACAACGAAGAATCCAACAAACCATGAGGAACATCAGAAAAGAGGGCCCTTTTTGACCAGCAATCTACATAATCAAAGAAACATAAGGAAGATTGAAAGTTACCTAACCATCTCTGTAAACATAAAGGTAAATTAAATCTAATATTCTTAGTCACTCAATCACATGAAAATTTAATGTCCTTACTTCACTATCTCCTTATAACGGATTAACAATACTCCTAAATAAAATTTCATATTAACTTTACAAACTCCCATACCAAATGACAAACAAGAATAAAAAACATAATTTTATTAAGCAAAAGAGCATACAGACAAAGCAAACATTACAACGGCAACAAAGCAAACAACAAAACAGACACACATAATCTTACATAATTATACATAAAGTTGACCCACACGTGCATATATAACGCGTTTTTATTAAAGCGGCATTTAACATACTTGCTTAGGTATGCTTCTAACAACGGTTTCAATAATCCATGTTGCCCTTAAGTTTCTCAATGAAGAGATCCTTTTCACGGGCCCTGAGTTCAAACTCCCTTCCAAGTATCTGTAACTTCATCAGATTTGAAATATCTTTGTCCTGAATCTCTTTTATAAACTTCGCCATCTTTCCTGGCACAAACTTATAGGCCAACATCTCCAATTCCCCAACAAAGCTCCATCTTCCGTCAATAACAGTTGTCAAAGTATCGCACAGTGTGTTAATCTACCTTGCCAACCTGATATCATCAAGCTTGGATCTCTCACAGTAGTAGATAAACTGGGGCTCCCAATCCGGCGAATTAACACTACGATGAAGCTCATCACATATTAGGAAAGCTACCATTGGATATGTTATTTAAACTTGCAATGCAAAAGAAAGCTCCTGACCCTTACTTAAATAGGCCACAACTCACCCCTCTTTTTCCACAATCTCCCTCCAAAATACACATCCCAACAAAATATCCACATGCTTTCACTATTGCACCTTTATCCCCATCTACTTTAAAGTTTACTGTATGCAACATATAAAAACAACAAACAAATAAAAAAAAGGGGATGCATCATCAAACAGAAACATAATCCTCATCTTTTATTACTCAACTTAACATAATACACACATGGATTATAAACTATTTTTTTAAGAACAACATAACATGCATAAACACAATTGCAACAAACATACACACACGCGGCATTACACTTATTCAACAAACAATACACAAACTACACAATGCACGCATCAGAATAAAACTGCACACAACAAACGGCATGAACACTTCTAAGAACACGTGACACGGCTCACGTCTTAACCCCTGGCATCACGCATCAACTTCCCCACAAAGAACTCAATTTCATGAACCCTTTCTCTACCTTCTTTTATTAAATCAGCCAACTGCCACTCTCTACTACCCTCTTTGTTCATCATCTCTTCTAAAAACACAGCAGTCTTCGCAGGCACAGACTCACCCGCCACACTCTGAAGCTCCTGAACAAAAGCTATCCTATCTGCACATGCTTCATTCATCTCACCAATCAACCCATTCAGTCGACGAGTAAATTCTCGTTGTTCATACGTGTATTCATCAAAATAGACAATCATCATGTCCAACCAATTACGCCCACCAACAGCTCTCTCTAACTCCTCACACTTTGGTAACCATGCCATTCTCTCCCTCTTATTTTAACCACTAATACACTACTTATGCAATATGCATTCCTCAAATAAACAAAACCAGAAGCAAAACTCAAAGTCATAATGATCCATAAAAACAAAACAAGAACACATATCGCTAAGATGCTACCACATGTCAACATAATTATGCTATTAAACGCCACTACTTATGTTATTAAACAGCATAACATTAGTTAGTAACAAAATAATAACACCACTGCTTATATTATTAAATGCCAAATGTGAAAACAGACAAACAACACAGCAAGTTCAATCAAATCATAGCAGATTCCACTAGAAACACACCGATACCAAAAGCAAAAGCACACAAAAAAAACATCACATGCTGTTACTGCTTATGCTATAGCAGACTTCACTACACTCTCTTATCACTCATATACTAGCTTATCTTGACATATTCACATAGAATCTCTATGCCATTACCAAATCTACCATACCAAAAGCAAAAGCAACAAAAAAATCACATGCTTGACACAAAACCCACCAGCATCACTACACTTTGTTTTCAATAGCTTACACCACTGTCCAGGCAACAGCTTTTATACACAATGAATCTAAACACACATATTTTTTGATATCTTTTTATGGACACCCTCACCTAAGTACCAGCCGCAGATGTAGATTCCCAGCAAAACCACTTTTTGTACGAAATGGAAGCACTTGCAGGTAAACACACCTTTTGTACCAAATGAAAGCAGCCACTGGTAAAGATTTCCAGGAAGAAAACAGTGAATTGAGGCAGCTGCAAGTCAACCTTTTGTACCAAATAGAAGCACCTGCAGGTAAACACACCTTTTATACTAAATGGAAGCAGCCGCAGGTAAAGATTTATAGGAAGAAAATAGTGAATGGAAGCAGCTGCAGGTGAAGACTTCTAAGAGAAAAAAAAATAAAGCTTATGCTTTGATGTTTCTTTCATAAGTTTATATCCTTAATTAACAATAGTAGCCTCTCCTAAGCTTTCGTGTATACCTTTTGTTTCAAAAAAATTACAAATGCGGCCATAATTACCAGTATTAACTTCTCCTTCATGCTTATCAACCCCGACCACCGCCCGCCAAATGCCCCGCAGCGTAGCGCGGGTAAACAAACTTGTTATCTACAAAAGCCAAAAAGATACTTATTATGATTTGGCTTGGGCACATAACTTAGGTAGTCTAATATCAAATAAATAATCATGTTGATCATCATTCATCCAACTGAACATATTTAAAACTTTGTTTCACAGCTTTTATATTTGGAGAAATATCACGTTTAGAACCTCATGGCACCTGAGGGTAAAGCAAGGTGGCAGAAAGAAATCAATTGGCTGTTATCTGTCACATATCACATTGTGTAATATGTGCCGTCAAAGCAAAATACTAATGTTGTTACGATGGAGGTAAGAGTTTCTTTTAATCTTTTTATCTGAATCCTTTAATTCTGCTAAATCATATTATGTTTGGGATTTGCTTATTCAACCTGTTTTTTGGAAGTTTTTTTTTCATATTAGCTTATAGTTGTTTCAAACATGATGGATTCTGAATTTGCTTATCTTGTGCCAATAAGTAACAAGTGTAACTGTTGGGAGTGTTTGGCATACTCTAATCAAAGGCACTATTTCAAAACTGTTTGACCCATTTCCTTTTAGTAATATCTTTAATTCAACCCATTTAACAATAAAATAATGCTCAAGTTGACCCATTTTCATATGAATGAGATGAATATGGTTTCACTTTATATGAAGTTCATGGAAATGAGTCTTTTATATAAATAAAATTTATAGGAAACTGGCCTTTATTATCGTTACTTTATGCAGGATATTGCTGAATTATATGAATATACAGAACTGGATCCAACCAATTGCGTATATTTCGTACTATGAAAAATCTTGCTCAATTTTTTCAAGGTGAAGAAGTTACCAATGCTGCGTGAATTAGTGTAAACAGAAAATTGCACATCTTGTCGCTCATATGGAACATTGAGCATGCTTCTCTTTATATGTATTACTAGATGTGACAATATGGGCGGGTTGGGTAATAGGTCAAAATGGTTTTTTTTGAAAAATGAGTCACTGTAGTACATGTATGAGTTTGTAAACTATGTTTCAAATAAATAGTTTTGAAAAATATCATTACCAAAACTATATTGTTTCAATAATGATCCAAAGTCCAAATTGTTGATCCCAATGAACAGATCTTAAACTCTTTATGTTTGATGTAAGTTTAGTATCCTTGGATAAATCCAAAGGTACTAAGAATAAAACTTTGAGTGTATGATATAAACTATGCAGAATCTAGTTTATACCACTAAGAAGAATAATAGTAATGTATGTATGACAAACAAAAATATAACCAAAACTATAAGCTCTAATATATTAATACGAATACTCAAAAGTATTAGGGTTATAGAAAACCTTGAAACTATGACAATGACTCATTTTTGATACGTTGAATTCTATACCTTAGGACCTCCTTTTATACACCAAGGTGTCCTACAAGGCTTACAATACTTTTCTAAGTTATCATGATATTTTAAACAAATAACTTATACATATCTTTTACAAAAATAACTCAATACTTATCTTCGTAAGTATTCTTGTTCTCTAATCCTTTCTCTTGTCTTTATCCATCTAACAGTAGTAACTTTTTCAAGCAGTTGTAATCTTTTCAGCAGTTTAAACCAGCAACATTAACTTTTGAACTACCAGCACTAACTGAGCACAAGCAGTAGTAAAAAAAAAAATAAATTTTTATAATTTTTTAGTAAGTACTTAAATATTTTTCCTTCATTCTTCATCAGCAGTACTAAGTTACACTAGCTGTACTAACTTTATGCTAGCAGTTGTAACTTTTTTCTAGCAGTACTGACATATACTAGCAGTACTAACTTTTTGTACTAACAGCACTAATATATACTAAGAGTAGTAACTAGCAGTAGTAACTTTATACTACTAGTACTAACTACTTAGCATAATTTTCATTAGTATCACCAATAGTACAAAGTATACCTGAGCAGTATTAACTCTAAGAATCATCTTGAAGTCTTTAAATCCTAACAATCCTCCCCTAAACTTGATGTTCATCTATCTTCTGAATCTTCAAGTTTCATTAAAAGTCTTCACCATCACCAGGAGGATGCATTCAAACACTTCATTGACCCTTTTCCTGCTTTGTCATGAGCTTGAGTAGTTGATAACACATCTCATTCCAACGATCAGCTTGAAGCTTCTTGTTCAGCATGTTTGAGATTGTTATTGGTGTAAGGGGATATCTTTTCTCAACCAACATAAAGATATGTAGATTTCTAAACCTTACAAAGTGCACTCCACAGTTATCAAACAGCTTCCAAACAGTCACTTTGTACCCTTGTAGATTTCTCCATACATCACTTTTAATGTCAGGTTCAAACATTACTTTCAAATCTCCCCATAACACTCTTTCATATTCATCAACTGGCCTGTTTATTCCATGCTTTTCTTTGACCAACTTCCAGAGAGTTTCTAAGTCTTCTCTGTCAATACCCTGAAGCATCCTAATCATTGATGAATATCTTTTTGAACTTCCATCAGCTCTTATCAAGTGATAGAATCCCTTCTGTCCTTCTTTAACAATCTTATATTCAACAATCATTGGAGGTTTTGTGGCTAGAGGTATAGCATCAATTGCTATTTCCTCTTCATCTTGAACTATCTCCATATGCTTTTTCATTTCTTCCTCCTCTGGATCATCATCTTTTTCAGCTTCTACATGCTCATCTATCTTCTGCTTCTTTGACTTATCAGACTCAAGTTCATCCCCTGCTCTTTTAGAACTTTCCTCTGTTCTTGTCTCACTACCTTTCACTACTTCTGAATTCATGTCCACAAAAGTATTTACTCTTTTCATCTCCTTATCAAACAACTTCTGGATTTCATCATAGCTTTTGCTCTTCAACTGACTATGTTTGTATCCAGCCATATTTTTCAAATAGGTGGACATTTGATTTCTCTTTTGAGCTTTGGTAGGTGGCTTTCTTCTTATCTCTTCAGCTCTAAGCTTTACAAAATGCTTCTTTCTTCTGTTCATGAGCTCTACAAACAATCTTGATCTTTCCTCAATGGTTATCTCTCCCTGTTCTTCTGTTTGTAGCCTCTGAGCTAATTCAAAGTCCGCCTCCATCATAGCTTGCGTGTTATCCCATGATTCAATCAAAGCTATATTGGCTTCTTCTTCCTTTTGCCTTGCAGGCCTCTCTTCTTCTATAAGTTCAGCTTGCATCTGAGCTTCAAGATTTCTAGCCATTTCTTCATCAAGAGCAACTTGATCTTTCTTCCTTAATGGCTTTTTAGGCTCTACCATTTTTCCTTTACCTTTGTCTTTTACTTATGGAAGTTGTGATTATGAAGAAGAAAATGTTTTTGTAGATGCATGTACTTGTTCTTCCTGGTCATGAAATATAATTCCCTTAGCCCTTGGTCTAACAGATGTAACTGTTGTAACAGCAGTTGTACCAGGCTTGGGTTTTGCAGTTTTGATCTCAATCAAAGTTTGAGCAAGATTCAATTCATCTGGAATTTCAACACTGGCAGTAGTAACTACTTCACCAGCAGTAGTAACTAGATCAGCAACACTAACTACAGGCTCTTCAACCACCTTTTCAAACTTAATTTCCTACTCTTCCAACACACTTGTATCAAACATCAGGTTGTCTTCATTCACCTTTTGAGTCTCATCCACCAAAGTCACTTCTGCATCAGCATCAAGATCAACAATTTTCCTCCCCTGTTTGGATGCATCCTCCTGAGCACCCAAACTAACATCAGTAGAGGATTCTACCATGCTAGTTGAACT
>BQNB010033139.1:0-34305 GCA_026074375.1 Tanacetum coccineum | reverse complement strand
TGAGAACTATAAAGTTATGTAATGTGTCATTGTGTAGATGTTATTTATGATATTCAAGTTTTACATTTATATTTAGCTAACAAACCTAAAGACAACACTTTAACGGGCAGAGTACCCGATCAAGATGTAGCTTCGTAGTAAGTAGGGTGTCGAACACTAAGAGTGAAAGTTAACCTAATATTCTATCAGTATTTTAATCTATCTAGATTAGTCTAATTACTTGTTAAAATAGTTGCTGCAAAGATTAAAAAGAGATGACTTGAAGCATTGCAGATCAAGAATAACTTGAAGAATTCTATTTACAACATCCTCAGAAAGCTTAAAGTATTTAAAGTAAAGATCAAGAATGTATTGAAGGAACTTGAAGTTCACAAGTGAAGATCAAGTTAGGGGAGGATTGTTGGGAAATAGATTGTAAAAGACTTAATACTGGTAGTATAACAGTTAAGTCTGGTAGTAATAGTTAGTTCTGGTAGTACTGAGTTAATACTGGCAGTACTAAGTTAAGTCTGGCAGTACTAAGTTAGTACTGGTAGAGTAGCAGTACTAGAGTTAGTACTGGTCATATTTAGTTAAGTCTGTTCATAGTTAAGTCTGTTTATGTAACAGAATAGTAATAGTTATCTTAGAGATATCTTAGGAGATATCTTAGGAAAGGATATGTATTATCCTTTCACACGTTTGTAAAGCCCATTAGGGTTTCCTTGGTGTATAAAAGGAACCCTAAGGCACAATGTTATGTACGTGATTGAAAAATATCAATAGAAGCATTAGAGCTTAATAGCAAATTAGTATTATTGTTTCTTCTTAATTCTTGTGTTAAGATTCCGCATTAACACTTGATATTCATAGTCGGTGTCTCTAACATAGTTGATTTGGATTTATTCAAGTTAGCTATCATCTTACAAAAGGCTAATCAGATCCTATACCAAGGACCTACACTACTTGATGATTGCGAGATCCTATTGTTCTTTGTATTGCCTGAAGGCTGTGATTTGCTAGCACTAGTAGAACTCTTCACTCCTGTAGAAGTCAACATATGTTTGTTAGAATCTGGTGTGTCATGGGAACCTACTTGTTATTTGGTGTTACTTTGTAATGGGGCATGTTCGGTAAACCTAACTTTCTTGTTTTTGTTCTATGGTATGACAACAATCAATTTCTCACTAGATTTGTTTACAGAAGGGTATGTATCTCGAACATAAACTAGCAACTCTTGAATTCGTGTAACATGCTTATAGGCAAAGTCTAATGCACTATCTAAAGGTTTTTTGGCTCTTGCTTATTCAACTATTCCAAGAAGAATATCAGCTTGTTCCTTAGTTGTCTGAAGATAGTGTATGTGAGCTTCCCTATTGTTCAACAATTTAGGAGATAGTGGTTCTAAATCAAGTTTAAACATTCCTGGAGCAATAGTGGTGGCATTAGTTAATGTGGTGGCATTATCAAGTACATTTTTACCTTTTAATCTCCTTAATTCATTTTGTAATATTGTTGTCACAAAAACCTTTTCTTGAATTTGACCTTTTAAATCCGCATTTTCCATAAACTTAGAATTCAATTGAGCAATCAAAGAGTCACAGTGTTCTTTGGAAAGAGCACGTGTCTTTTTAATTGAACCAAATTGATCTTTGTAAACCTTTTTTCAAATGCTCAATTTCTTTATGCAAAAGCTCATTTTCAGAGAGTAATTTTGTCACACTATGCTCCAACTCAATGTTTATGATTTTAATCTCATCCATATCTTGTTTCACCCTATCCTTCTTATCAGATTCTCTCAAAGACTTAATGTGGTTCCTCAACTTGTTAATTGTGGTATCCTTTTCATATAGGTGAGCATTCAAATCATTGTTTTCAAATTATTCTGAAAATTCTAGAGCATTTTGATCCTTACTTGATTTGTCTTTTTGAAAAATTTGTTGATTAAGTTGTATGTCAAGTTCTAGAGAAATACAATGTTTTTCAAGTCTTGCAATTTTTTTTGAAAGTTCAGTGTATACATCTCGTTCAACCATATTTTTCTTTTTGACAAGCTCAGCTTCAAGATCTAAACACGTGTTACAAGATTCACTTTTCTTCATTTCCAAATTCACAGAATCACCAAAAATAGCAATAGAATTCATCACACATAGCATAACATCTTAAGACATGATTTGGTGTAAGAGTCGATCATTTTTAAGAAAAAGTTATTTCTTATGAATTTTAAAACATTGTTTGTCTACAGAATACTATTGAACAGCAGCTTCCATTCAGTTAAAAACTGTTTGGACTTCAGTGATTTCATCAAGAAGATCTTTATCAAAAACATTAAATATGTCTTTTAAAGTCTTTAAAAATGGAATTACTTTATTTAGAAAAATAGCTTTTGTGTGTTCAAACCCCTATGAACCCTCAGTAATGGCATCAGGTGTAATCCTCTTTTTCACCATAATGTCAAACTTGCCAACATTGTATTTAAGCTTTTTAAGGCTTTATTTACCAGGCTTACGTTAGAAAGTTCCTTAGGAGCCTCAATTTTAATAGGTGAAATATCATATTGGTCAGTATTAGGGTTTAAAGTTTGTAACAAAAAAGCTTTTTCTGCAGATAATTTGTGTTGTAGAACAAAACGTTTACCAAAATATTTAGACAATTGATTTAACGCAACATAATTAATTGGAGTAGTATTAATTTTCTTTTCTTTTGAAATTAGATCATTTTGTTTTGCAAGCATTTTAGATCGACTTACTTTTTCCAAAATCAATGTCTCTTCCTCATCAGTCATAGGGATCACAACATGTTGCCTAGAAATTACACTACCATCATACAATGTTGGCTTAATCCGCTGAGCTTTCTTAAGATAAAATAGATTTTGATAGCCAAGTGCTTGTTTGTGGGTGTCATCATAAAAAACTTGTGGGTTTGTTAACATGAGTACTGTTTGAGCAGATTGACCCACTTTATATACAATATTATCTAGTTCTTTTATTTTCTTTTCTAAATCAATTTCTTTGTCCATGTATTTACTTTCTTTTTTTTAGATTCCTTTTAGAAAACATTGAAAGTTTGCAATAAAGATTCTTTTTCCTTGATTTGATTAGAAAGATTTTGTTCAAGTGAGTCAATTTTCTGCTTAAGTGCAAGTCTATCCCAAATCATATCATCCATTTAAGAATCAATTAACTTTTTACGACTACTTAAATTAATATTAAGTCTTTGTTTAAAACTTTTGACTCATTCCTTATATCTCTCAAGCTCAGCGGTTAAGGATTCATTTTGTTTTTCCTGATTAGCCTTTTCCCAATTAGTTACATGGTTAATCATTTGTTCAGACATTTGTTCAATCACAAATAGTATCATTGAATCTTGTTGTACAAACAAGTTAGTATCTTGAACAGCTGCCTGTTGTGTGTCTTGCAGATATTGAGAGTAAAGAATAATATTACTATCACTTGTTATCTGATTATCTGGATAATCATCAATAGGTGTTTGTTCAAAATGCTGCATTGCTTGTACACTTTGATTGTCCATATCATTTTGATAAGTTTCAAATTTTGGTACCTCAGAGAGAACGTCTGAACCGTAGTTGGAGAGATTGGCCATCAAAACTACTTTAGCAGAAGAGATATCATCACAGTTAGAATCATAGGCATCTAAATCATCAGTTTGAAAGGTAGCATTATGAATGATTGTTGGCTGAACATCATGATAATCTGAAATGCTAAGATCTGCTAGAAATGCTAGCTGCTCCTCATCTAATATTTGACTAGATTCTTGTGCTTTAGCCAGCATTACCTTTTCCTTAAACCATGCTACGTTCCTTGGCCTCTTAGGCTGAGTGCATTGGCTAGCCATGTGTCCTTCACCTTGACAATTATAGCATTTAACAACCCTTGCAAGCCCACCTGCGTTGTTTGCTCCTAAAGTTGTAGAATTTCCCTTATTTCCTGTACCAGCATAACTCTGAACTTGTCTCCCTTGAACTTGTTGCACAGTGACTCTGCCATCTTGAATATTGGCATGATTTCTCAAATTATGGGAAGTTCTAAGTTGATTGTTGGTTGAAAGGAAGCATGAGGCGGCTATAGCTGACATAAATACCATCGCATTGTTGAGATAAGCAATTGGGTCATCTCCTTGATTAAATACTAGAATAGCAAGACCTGAGTCCAATTAAGGAAACTCAGTCATTTGTTGAGTTGAGATTGGAGGTGAATGATAAGCATTTTAAGGAACATATGATGTTTGATGACTCATTTGAGACTGGTATTAATGTGATGGTGGAATAGATGATGTTGAATGACTGATTTGTGGTTGTGGAAGATGAGGTGCTGCATACATTGGTGTGAATTGTTAAGAAGAGTAAACTTTTTGAAGAGTCGATGATGTCTGTTGAGGATATTGTGGAGAAGTGTATTGAGAATGATAGTTGTTAAGGTAAGACGGTGTTTGATTGTAGTTGGCAACTAAGGCAAGTGGATCTTGGTATCGTTCACGCAATAAGCGGGTTTCATTTGCATGTGCTTCATGTTGTTGAAGATATGAATATAGTTGATCATAATTGGTAGTATGTAAATCTCTAGCCAACTTCACATCCGTCACGAATTTGCTCTATTCTGGTGGATGACTATTCAGAAACTTAGTATTCACTTGAATTGGTCTTATTGTCATGTTGATGATGTGCATGTCATTGATGAGTTGAGCGAATCTCCAATAGTACTGATACAGTGTCTCACCCTTCACATGAGTAAACTTATCAAACTCATCATACAAGTTACACTCTCGTTCTTATAATGACAATGATGTGCCTTGCATTAGAAGCTTAACTCTGTCCCATATTTCTTTGGCAACTTTGTGATGATTGACAATAGCATACACATTTGGAGGTAGTCCTTGAAGAACATTTTGGTAGCTTTAATATCACAGTTAGCTTGGAGCTTTTCTGCATCTGAGAGTTCTTCATACTTCTTTTTCCTAGTTTTGCCATTCTCTTCAACAGTAGGCCAGATAAGAGGACTGTTTTCAACTGAGTTAAGAATCATTCTCCCGTTCTCCCTGATATTGTATAAATACATACTAGCCGTATGTATATAATATTAAGTATCCCGTTGAAAATAAGAATCACTTGAGAACAAGTAAAAATATAATCTTCTGAGTGTCGTATCCACGGCGAGAATTGAATTTGAGATTTACGTTAATGTTTGTCGTTTGATGCTTGATTATCTTTTGGTTTTTGGTTTTGAATTATACTTTTTATATAATAATAAGCTAAAATAATACCAAGATATAACTAAAACGGATATGCTTGTCAAGTGAGGCGAAAATGTCATTAAGTGTAAAAGAAAGAGATAATAAAGAATTAGTTCTCGTTTAAAAAAATTGTTTTCTCACAACGTTGGTTTATATTGAAAACAATCCTTTATTTTGGTATAAATTACTTTAAATGATGATGAATCAATACCCGTTAAAACATTATTTTCTCACAACGTTGGTTTATTTTGAAAATAATATCTTATATAAGTATTAATTACTAGATTTGATGTTTGACTATCTCTTCGGCTTTTGCCCTTCGAAATGATCAAATAAGAAATCTAAATAATCCGAAAATTATTAATCAACAAGTCTCTTTTTAATCAACACTTAACTCGCTAATCGCTACTCACTTAACAAGCATATTAAACTACTCGCTAATAATCATAACTACGCTAAAATAAACAAATAAAGAAACAATGACAATAACTAAGCTAAACATAACAAAATAAAGGAGAGATAAATGAAAATGGATTAGAAGTCACCCGTATACGAGTAAAGAGCGAGAGGACACAATAGCGCTCAATACCAAAATACCTTTACTCCGATATCAATACCCGAAAATATTTTAATCTTCAAACCAATAAACTCATATCATTGATTGATTCCAAATCACCCGATTACATAAAAGCCTACTACTAATCCGCTACTTACGAAAATAAAAATGAGAAGATAATTTTTTGATGCGTTTTTTCTACGCCTATTCTATCTAAAAATAATGAAAACAAAAGATGATAAGATCCTCCTGCTGCCCCTTCGAATTAGAAATGTAAAAAATGAACACAAAAGTGTAGAGATAGGAACTGCTTCTATTCTTAATTCTAAATCTACTAAAACTAAAAAAATTCAAAAAGGTGAAAGATAGCCACCAATAATGATGGAAAGTTACGAATATGAAAGTTATCCTCCGCTACTACGCTACTCTATTCTATTAATATATACTGCTACCCTATCTAACTAAAAAAACAACGAAGTGAAAAAAATGGAAAGATATGATATATGAGATCCCACGTCTGCTGCCTCTTTTTATCCTCTTCTTGCGTCATTCATAAGCATAAGTACATATTCGATTTTTTGGCCCTCTTTTTCTTTTTTTGGCCCGAGTATATCTTCCGATTTGGGCTTGGTGTTTTCATTGGTCTTGGGCTTCAAGATTAACATAAGCTTCTAATTAGTATGGGTCGGTCCGACCCATATAAATGGAGTCGGGCCAGCCCAATAAGAGATGAAGGCATTGCCAGAACCGTAATTTCGTGCTATTTTCATAGGAATGCTCAGGAAATATTAATGACTTCATCTTGATCTCAAAAAACGCGTAAACGTATTCAAATCTTGACCGAAAGTCTTCGTTGTTGCTTCGTTTTCAATCCTTAGTACCTGCAAGACATAAAAATACAATACAAACATATTTGCAATATAATTTTCTATATTTTAGTGTTTTTAGTCTGTTTAGTAGTGTTTTCCGGGTTATAAATGATGTGTGTTTTAGCACACATCAAATTCCCCCACACTTAGCTATTGCTTGTCCCACATGCAATATTTATACATGCCCGGAAAGAAATAATTTAACCCCCCTTAACTTACAACCCCTTACAATCAAACAAAAACAGAAAAGGTCTATTAAGAAAGTTCAAAAATCATTTAATTCGCAAGCTCCCTCGTTTTAACCACTCATTTAATAAATAAATAAAAACTAAGATAAAGTTTATTTAAAAGGCTTTAAGAACGAGAGTTCATCATCCTCGATTTTCACAATCCCCAAACTAAGCTTAAAACAAAATCACAGTTAAATATAAGATTAGATGCTAACACTACTTATTAATGCTAATTGTGTAAGTGTAAACTAAATCCTCTAAGGATTTTATTATTATTATTGGTGACAAATAAATTATGTCCTTATTATCATAAAGGTGCCCGGTTTAGACCATAATTAGTTTGAAATCCTTTCCTAAAGAGATGATATGTTAAGAATAAGGTCCACATTAAGGTTCTAATTTTGCATGATTTAGGGGTTATCCTTTTTATTTCATCCGAAACAACTCAACTACGAGTCCAGAGATGAAGGCTTTATTTAGATAACCCCGGAATCGAAATTTGGTTTTATTACTATTATTATTGCAACATTATTATCCCTCAGTCCTTTAAACAACTAACACATCGGGCGTCCTAATCGACAGAGTCATTAGTCTTATTTCGACCTTGGTAATTTCCTTGACCTTTTTGAAGACAAACACATCGGGCATCCTAACCGATAGAGCCATTAAACTTTTATCAGTCTCGGATTATTATTATTATTATTATTACTTTCACCCTTTAAATGACTGCAACATCGGGCGTCCTAACCGACAAAAAACAGTGGTCTTATTTCGGCTTCAGTTTAATACATTATTATTATTATTATTATTATTATTATTATAGCCAAATTTCAAGTCTTGTGGTCTTTTAGCTTTCGAGACATCGGGCATCCTAACCGACAAGACCCGGTAGCCTATTTCCCCACAACACTGATAGAACCTTGATGTGTACCTTACTTTCACCAGAAGGAATCTCTACGAAGGGATCTAAACTAAGAATCGCAAAAACCAAAGTAACTTTATTTATTTAACAATTATACATTATTACATATGTTGACTTGCTTCACCCTCATAAAAGGAACAGTACCATATTATCAATTGTATTATACATTATTCTATTCTCTGGTAGTTATAGTTAGTTTGTGTTTGTCATTTGATAATAAGACATGTATCGGGATACGTGTTTTGTTTTCTTCAATCCAACACATAGATAGATAACACACACAAAATACACACACAATCAAATGATCTCTCTCTCTCTCTCTCACCCGAATCTAATCAAAAACCTACTGCAAACTAAGAACAAAAACATTATCAGAATGATTTCATTTGGGTTATTCGAGGCATTTGTGGAGATTCAAGGTGACACGGCCGAATTGGCAGCCAGTGGTGTTGATTTCATTCAAACTAGCTACGTAAGTTTACAAACCCTATCTAAATTGTTGATTTTGAGTGTTGTTTTATTTTTATTTAAATCAGGTAAGAAGCTTCCTTTTGTTTGTACTATTTGATTGTATTTGTGTTTTGTTTTGGGATTGTTGATGTTAGATGTTGCTTATATCAATTTTTTTTTTGTTTTTTTTTTTGATAATAGATTCGAGCCTTTTTTGGATATTTATTCTGACGAGATTAAATTTTGAGTTATGGTGGTTCGAGCAATAGAGGTATCTAAGGATTCGGATTTAAATTTGGGTATGTCAAAGAGTATGATATTTCTTTTACTAATTGTTTTGGTACTTATATATTTGCTTTAAACAGAAATACGCAAAGGTGTTGTTATGGCTAATATACCTTACAAAAAATAAGGAATGTTGTGTGTTTATAGTGGCCTTTGTTGGTTTTTCCATAGGTATTATGGGGACGTGGGTGGTTTCGAGGAAAAGTGAGGAACTTTGAAGTCCTAAAATTAGCTGATCTAAACACTCCAAGTTAAGTTGGTTTATTCATATGGAGGCAGCGTGTTAATTTTTTAGCTTAGTAATTAGTTAATTGTGATGAATTTGATGTTGATTTGTGGATTGTTGTTTTTGGTAGTTCATTAAACTATGACATTGTTGGATGGGAGTTAATTTAATTCGAGTCGAGGTGTGGAGACGCCGTTTAACTTCACTCTTTGGACGAGGTAAGTTAATTATTTAATTTGTGAACTTAAACATGTTTCTTTTCACATATTGGCAAATGATTGCCATAAGCTTTAGTAATATGTATGTCCTATGAATAGTGAAATGTGTTTGAGACACGATATGTTCATTCAGCATAGTGTATTCCGTCCTAATTCACATATTCAAAGGTTCAACCATATCATTGCATATGTTGGATGTCATCAAGCTGCCATGTATGGTCTTTGTTTGGCCACAAGATGTTATTAGTTGCTTGAAGCCTACAAATATTAGAACTATGAGAAAACATGTAATGTAAATATGATGTGTTAATATGTGGTTATGAACATAAAATTGTGATTTTGAGACAAGCCAAGAAGTGGATGTTTATAGATTTTAAGATTAGCATGTGATCTGAAGCATATTTGAGCTGAAAGGATAGTGTAAATATGCTGATTGTTGACGCCATGAATTGGGAATTAGGTTCTAGGCCAAGAGGGTGCGTAGAACCTATAGTTGAGGCCCTAAGAAGTGGATGTTTATAACCATGAAGATTAAGTAAGTGCAAGTGAATCCAAAATGCCCACTAACCCTCCCAAACAAAAATACATTTTGAAACATCACTTTACTTTTTTTTATTCCTAAGTATATGATCAATTTACTCTTTTTTGTTATCAATGGTGAATTAAGGATGAATTGATGTTGGCAGATTAAGCATTTTTAGACTTGAAGAAGTAACAGATTGGATGCAGTAGGTTTCATCTGTAGTCCTAATACATAAGTTAACTATTAGGCACTAATGCACTTTTCCAAACGTCCCTTGAACACAATTCTAATAATGCACTCTTTTGCACTTTATTTTAGTGCATATACATGAATATGGGTAGTAATATTGACACGGGTAGTTTTATTTTTCACACAGAATATTATACTGTGTTGGTCATTATACACATGTACATATTCGACCTTCTAAATGGCCCTTGACTCTTAGAATTAGAGTACAATAAGGAGTCGTGATAGAAAATGATGTGTGTCTGCTGCACTTAGGCTTATATGACATGTATTTGCTGCATATGTGGACAACAGTAAAATCTCAGTCAAGTGTTTTTGCATTGCATACCAAAAATGGAAATCTACGATTTCGTATGACAAGATTGTGAAGGAGTAGGAGGATTTTACTATTTTGCAATGATACGTGTACTTGACTAACTTTTTTGACGTTTAAGCTTTATTAGTTGAAATGAACTTAGATAATATGTGCCAAAATGTTGATTATTAAACCGGGTCGAGTTAAGGGTATAGTGCGGATTTAAAAATATCGGCTAGATCAGTAGTATAGTTTATTAATAATAGAGTTTTTATTTTAGTATTAATAGTCGTGTTCGGTTGAGTAGGACTTGAATTGAATATTAAGATAGGGATATCAAGGATGGTAAATTATTTATTAACGAGGCTGAGTCGACTCTTTATGTAAAAGTGGGTTAATTTTGGCTTAAGTTAACTGTCAGTGAGCTAAATTTCCAAAAGATAGGCAAAAATGAAATGGATCAAACATGTTAATAGATTTAGAAGTCACTCTGAAAGTATAATTAGTGTACATTGCTTTTATAAAAAAGATACGAACACAGTGATAGGATTAAGATGTGTGCTACAGACATGTTTCTCAAGGTCGTTAGGATTGAGATGTGCGCTTTTAGATTATGTAGTCAAACAGTATCGAATAGTTAGCTTTCTTCGAAAGAACTATGTTATGTGTTAAACTTGCTCTAAATACAATGCATCTCAACTACAAAACTTCAGTTGTAGAGTCTACTTCTAATTAGAAGCATATACTTTATTTAAATGTAATCTTACGTTTGTTATGGATTTAGGATGATAGTGGTGGTGAGACACTATATCGTATCTATGAATGTTTGGATGTTATGGATGCATCTACTGTTGAAAAACTTGCAGCTAAGACTAGAGACTTCTCAGAGAATGCGTGTTGCTTTGAGGTTTGTTCTGTTTATAAACCCGTTATTGGATTAATAATCACTAGAAGTTTTTTGCTTATCTTAAAAAAACAGATAAGCAGTTATGCATAAAAAATAAACAATCCCAAACACCCTCTATGTTAAAAATAAGTGTTAATGTAGGTTTGAACTGAGTTTATGTTTCGATGCTTTGTTGTTGGATATTCTGTTAGGTATTAGAAGTTTCGCTAAAATGGAAGTAGTAATAGTATCGCCTCCATTCTATTTAAGGGGATGTTTAGGATTTCTTATTATGAAGTGCTTATCGGTATTACATATCCTGCCAACCCATCCGATCTTGATATTGGATAACTAGCTGTGTAAATTGGACTGATGAAACTAGAGTTTAGATATACTTATGTTGTTTGATTTATGATAAAGAGATAGTTAGATGTTTCTTATAATTTGAGTAATTAATAAGTACAATGACCAACATGACATTTTCATGAAATAACATAAAAATAATTCCTATTTGACCTAAAAAAAATAAGACACTGACAAGCAGAATCTGTTTCTACAAACGTTAAAAACTAATTATTAAAACATGAAATCACAATAATAACACAATCCGCCTTAGTAATGTGTACTTTGTGGTCATGGTGTAGGCAGTTATCCCTTTGAGCTTGCAAAGGAGTGTAGAAGGTCTGCTTCAGGAGCATATTGACCGAATGCAATTGGAATCTGGAAATGATGCCTCCACCACAGTTGAAGACAGTTATGAGGCTGAGCCTGTGAAGAGGACTGGTAATCCATATCCTTTGGTAGACGGGTCTCTTATGGAAAAGGTTCTTCAAAAACGAAGTTTGCAAATGAGATTTATGCAACGAGCTTGAGAGGTTCATTCTAACTACATATAATGTTGTATTTATTTTTATGTATTATGCTCAAGTAGTTAAATTACTATAGATTAATAGTCTAACCAAGCATACTAATTGACTTCTTATAATATATGTTGTTGAAGCATGTTTCGTTACAGAAATAATATTGTTTGTTGCCTATATCAGTTATGGAATGCCATCATTGTCAATAAAACTTGTTAGCATCTTATTTTTGGTACTTTCCAGTCTTGATTTTTGAGTGTTGAACAATAAGAAACACAAGTCAGTTTATGTAATATTGTTAACCAGTTTAGGTAATATTGTAGTAATATTTTCCTGTATAAATTAGCAACAATTTTGCAGCATGAGTATAACATGAGTATAGATGTTAAATTTAAATATATACCGATACTTCTCGAGCTTGATATAGCTTCACTATGTAAACTTCTAAGATACTTTTCCTCACCAACTCAGGCTAAAACTTGCCGCAGCAAAGCGCGGGTTAAAAAATTTGTTATATTAAGCTGGTGGGAGCAAAAAGCCACAATTAATTTCTATGAGCTCTAAAGAAATCCAACTACTCCACGCTTAGCATCTAACTTATATTTAACTCTATCATTTTTCGTTCTTTGCAAAATTTTAAATTTTTGCAAACGCTTAGTCTAAAAAGGTAAGGGGAAAGCTAGAGTGTAACACTCGGTCAAGTCAAAATATCCTAGTTCTACAGGCCTACTTATTCACATATCTAACAATAACTAAGAGGTTTTTTTAGCATAAAATAAAGCAATATTTAGGTTAAAACGGGGTTGCAAGGGACACAGCAAGGAACATCTATGATCAATTTTGATAGAAATCTCCCCCACACTTAGAATTGAACATTGGCCTCAATGTTCAAAAATGTCGAGTTTTACCCCCACACTTAGGAACGTAAAAGGAAAATGCAAAAAAATTCCAAGTGTGAAAGGGGAAACAATATATATATATATGATCAGGATTGAGGATTCCAAAAATAAGCAGAAGATCAAAGACCAGGTGGTTGGAGGATAGAAAACAAGCACTGGTCTTCATGATCTTAAGGAATCCTGCAAGCAAAAATGGAACCACAAACCAAAGAAAGAAGCACACCCTCACACTAGGGCTATAAAATCACACACTTATTTATTAAGAAAAATAGAAAGAAGAACAGACACGGGTTGCCTCTCAAGAAGTGCTTGTTTATTAACGAGTCCCTAGCTTGACTCGCCCCCGAATTTATTTGTCCTTGGGGAGAAAACTGACTGAATGATCAGTCATCAAAGAAATTTCACATAAGATATGACATCTATCGATCAAGAAATTATCAATCAGTAGATATGGAGATTTTCTTGTGAAAGAGAAAATTCCATCAATAATGAGAATTTCGGGATCGAAAACTTTGTCTTCATTTCCAGAAAGAAATGAAAGAAAAGTGTCGATCTCAGAAGGATCAATCAGGAGAACAGAATCACTGACAAATGAGGTAGTAGAAAAATCGTCTAGTGGAAGAATATAAAGTCCCTCAGATTGGACTCCTTTGATAATGATTATTCCGGGATCGAAAATTATGTTTTCATTTCCAGAGGGAAATGAGACTAGAAGGATAATCTCGTAAAATTCCTTAGAAAGAGAGGAGTCACAATCAGATAATAGGAGAGAAGAATCATTAAGCTCCTTAATTGTTAAACCCTTAGTTGATAAATCAAATATATTTTCCTTCAAAACTCTAGTAAACTCTCCTGGATCGGCCTCCGGATCAAAGTAAAAATAATTATACTCCGATCGAGATATGATGTGAGGAAACGGATCAATCGAAAGATCAAAGATAAACGAATCATATTCAGAAAGAGAAAAATTAGAATGAGTAGTGGTACTGTCACTACTCTTCTCTCCGATATGATCGACATCAAAACAGAATGATTCGTAGTCCGGGAGAGAATGATTAGAATGAGAAGTGGTACTGCCACTACTCTTCTCTTCGATATCAAAGAAAAATGTTTCATATTCAGGAAAAGAATCATCAATATGAGAAAAAAGGATGTCGGCCTCCTCCAAGAGAGAGTCACTATCACCGAAGGGAGTAAGAAATGGTGAGAGAGACTCGACCATAAAATCAGAAGAAGGAGTGGGATTGTTACTCATAGAATTGTTTTCAATAGGAAATTTATCGCACAAAGAATTAACAATATCAATTCTATAAACGAAATGGTCGGCACGTCCCGTAGGATTCTCTAAAGCTTGAAATTTTTCTTCTTGAAGCCGAGATGGATATGGAATCAATGTCTGATGAGGATTAGGCTTCGGGTCTTCCTTAGGTTTTGGTACGGAAAATGGTGAAGTTTCCGGAGGTGGGACAAGTGGTGTGCTCTGAGAGCTAGCAATTTCCACCACTTTTGTTATGGTCTTCCGTTCTTGTTCCTCTTCTTGATAAACGTGAAAATTAGAATGAAGGGTAAAAGATCCATCCAATGTCAAGCCATCCATACTAGTAATCACATTAAGCTCAGCAAGTGGGTCTATCATGGTGTTGCTCGGTAGCACACCTAATGGACTCTCTTGAAAACCTTCTGCCATTTGACCCATTTGATTTTGCATTAATTGAATCGCGGCTTCTTGATTATGGTCATAAGTTTCTTGCATGCTAGCAATATGATACTCAAGAACTTCGACTTGTTTAGTAAGAGCGGCAATGGCATCAATTTGAGTTGAGGTACCACCACTACTCGAAACTTGAGGTTTATTTCTACAAGATCGAACCTTGGATTTATTCTCAAATAGTGGTAAAAGCTTCTTAAGTATTTCTTGTCATTAGATTTCCACCCGCTGCGGTATTATTAGAATCTTGATCAGATTGACTCAACCTGTTATAGAAAAAATCTATTTGGTGAAGGAGTAAAAATCGGTGATGAGGACATTTCTTTAATAAATATTTGAATCTTTCCCAAGCTTCGGTAAAAGTCTCACCGAAAACTTATTGAAAGTTCATGATTTCTTTTCTGAACTCTCTTGTTTTAGAATGAGGGAAAAATTGATTCAAGAACTTTGATACTAAATCATCCCGAGATGTGATGGAATTAGGAGGTTCATTCTCGAGCCATGTCTCGGCTGCTCCTTTAAGTGAAAACGGGAATAAGATCAACTTCACCACATCATGAGGCACTTGGTTTATTTTGAAAGTTCGGGTTATCTGGTAAAATCTTTTGATGTGTGAATGAGGATCATCATTTTCAAGACCAAAGAAAGAATTGTTACTTATGAAATCAAGTAACTCGGTTTTTAGTTCAAATTCATTTGCTAGAACAGCTGGAACAACGATAGCATTTCAATACCTATGATAGGTATTTGGAGTAGCTCTTCCATCGGTCTCAAATAATCGGCCATTTGGACGTCTTCAACATTCTTGTCCTCTCCTTGCATATGATCAAGAATAATATTTTCGAACTCGGATACTTCTATTGGACAAAATTGCAAACTTTTATCGGGATTAGGGAAATGTATTCCGATTTAATTCGATGAAGATTGCATGCTCATGTACCAGAAGTAAAACGAAGGAATTTGATTTTTCATAAGTTTTAGAAATTCTTTGTACATCTTTATAATCCTCATTTTTATATTTATTTTTAATATATATATAAGAAAATAAAAAATAAAATAGAAATGGAAAATATTTTTTGTATTTTTTATAGAGAAAATAAAATGAAAAATATTTTTGGTATTTTTATAATTTTTATATAAAAGAAAATAAAATAAAAATAGAAAATATATTTTTTTGATTTTTATATTTATAAGTACGAAATTAAACTTTCAAAAGAGAAAGGATCTTCAAGGCATTCACTTCGAAACAAAACGTGAAAATCGTACAACTCTCCCCGGCAACGGCGCCATTTTGATATCGTATAAATACGTACTAGCCGTATGTATATAATATTAAGTATTCCGTTGGAAATAAGAATCACTTGAGAACAAGTAAAAATCTAATCTTCCGAGTGTCGTATCCACGGCGAGAATTGAATTTGAGATTTACGTTAATGTTTGTCGTTTGATGCTTGATTATCTTTTGGTTTTTGGTTTTGAATTATACTATTTAAATAATAATAAGCTAAAATAATACCAAAATGTAACTAAAACGGATATGCTTGTCAAGTGAGGCGAAAATGTCATTAAGTGTAAAAGAAAGAGATAATAAAGAATTAGTTCTCGTTTAAAAAAAAACTGTTTTCTCACACCGTTGGTTTATATTGAAAACAATCCTTTATTTTTGTACAAATTACTTTAAATGATGATGAATCCATACCCGTTAAAACATTATTTTCTCACAACGTTGGTTTATTTTGAAAACAATATCTTATATAAGTATTAATTACTAGATTTGATGTTTGACTATCTCTCCGGCTTTTGCCCTTCGAAATGATCAAATAAGAAATCTAAATAATTCGAAAATTATTAATCAACAAGTCTCTTTTTAATCCACACTTAACTCGCTAATCGCTACTCACTTAACAAGCATATTAAACTACTCGCTAATAATCATAACTACGCTAAAATCAACAATGACAATAACTAAGCTAAACATAATAAAATAAAGGAGAGATGAATGAAAAGGGATTAGAAGTCACCCATATACGAGTAAACAACAAGATGACACAATAGCGCTCAATACCAAAAGACCCTTACTCCGATATCAATACTCGAAAATATTTTAATCTTCAAACCAATAAACCCATATCATTGATTGCTTCCAAATCAGCCGATTACATAAAATCCTACTCCTAATCAACTACTTACGAAAATAAAAATGAGACGATAAATTTTTGATGCGTTTTTTCTACGCCTATTCTATCTAAAAATAATGAAAACAAAAGATGATAGATCTCAAAGATAAGATCCTCCTGTTGCCCCTTCGAATTAGAAATATAAAAAATGAACACAAAAGTGTAAAGATAGGAACTGCTGCTATTCTCAATTCTAAATCTACTAAAACTAAAAAAATACAAAAAGGTGAAAGATAGCCACCAATAATGATGGAAAGTTACGAATATGAAAGTTATCCTCCGCTACTACGCTACTTTATTCTATTAATATACTGCTACCCTATCTAACTAAAAAAACAACGAAGTGAAAAAAATTGAAAGATAATATGAGATCCCACGTCTGCTGCCTCTTTTTATCCTCTTCTTGCGTCATTCATAAGCAGAAGTACATATTCGATTTTTTGGGCCTCTCTTTCTTCTTTTTGGCTCGAGTATATCTTCCAATTTGGGCTTGGTGTTTTCATTGGTCTTGGGCTTCAAGATTAACATAAGCTTCTAATTAGTATGGGTCGGTCCGACCCATATAAATGGAGTCGGCCCGGCCCAATAAGAGATGAAGGGACTGTCGGAATCATAATTTCATGCTCTTTTCATAGGAATGATCAGGAAATATTAATGACTTCATCTTGATCTCAAAAAACACGTAAACGTCTTTAAACCTTGACCGAAAGTCTCCGTTTTTGCTTCGTTTTCAATCCTTAGTACCTGCAAGACATAAAAACACAATACAAACATATTTGCAATATAATTTTTCATATTTTAGTGTTTTTAGTCTGTTTAGTAGTGTTTTCTGGGTTATAAATGATGTGTGTTTTAGCACACATCACTCCCTATTCTCTATGTATAGTTCCATAGGGCACTTCCGTGAGTCATACATAGTTTTGTCCAACATGGGAGGACGGTTGTCAGCACCGGCAATAATCATGAATTCTGCTAAAGTTGTCATTTTGAATTGATTGATTAAATGAGAAAAGATAACTTTTGATCGTTTAATGATTAGAGGAATCTGTGTTAAAGTGATGTTCTTGAAATGATGAAGTAATGGAATTACACGGGATTTTACAATTCTTGATAAAACAAAAAAGATAAATGAATATTTTACGGGATTTTACAAATCATAAAAAAACCGTATAAATCACCTAGAAGAGATGTATAAATCGCCTAGGAAAAAATAGTGTATAAATATCTTAAGCTAATATAGAAATCGCCCAAATGCAATGTATGAATCGCCCAAGAGAATTGTATAAATCTCCCAATGAAAGTGGTATAAATCTCTTGAAGTTTCCAAGTATAAATCGCTTAGACAAAGATCAATGTATAAATCCCCCAAAGCAAGGTATAAATCGCACAATCCATGAAGTATAAATCGCCCAAGATACATTGGTATAAATCGCCTAAGAGTATTGTTGAAATCGCCTGAAAACCTCTTACGTATAAATTGCCTAAGCTTGAGACAAGTATAAATCGCCTAAGCTTAACGATGGTATAAATCGCCTAAGCTTAGAAATGGTAAAAATCACCTGGATTTAAAGACAGTATAAATCGCCTAGGCAAAACTAAGTATAAATCGCATAAACTTAGTCCAAGTATAAATCGCCTAGACTCAAAATACGTATAAATCGCCTAACAAAAAAACCGCTTTTTTCAAATCACTAAAAGACTCACTTTTTTACGTTTTTGTTTAATTTTTCTTGTACAACTTACTATCCTAAGCCTATTAGAACCCTAAAAACACAAACTTTATAGGTTTTAACACAAAAAATTTGAAATCAAGATTTTGGGTAAAAAACTAGTTTCGAACCAAAATAGACTCATGGCTCTTGATACCAATTGTAAATCTACTAAAACTAAAAAAAATACAAAAAGGTAAAATATAGCCACCAATAATGATGGAAAGTTACGAATATGAAAGTTATCCTTCGCTACTACGCTACTCTATTCTATTAATATACTGCTACCCTATCTAACTAAAAAAACAACAAAGTGAAAAAAATGGAAAGATAATATGAGATCCCACGTCTGCTGCCTCTTTTCATCCTCTTCTTGCGTCATTCATAAGCAAAAGTACATATTCGATTTTTTGGGCCTCTCTTTCTTTTTTAGGCTCGAGTATATCTTCCAATTCGGGCTTCGTGTTTTCATTGGTCTTGGGCTTCAAGATTAACATAAGCTTCTAATTAGTATGGGTCGATCCGACCCATATAAATGGAGTCGGGCCGGCCCAATAAGAGATGAAGGCACTGGCAAAACCGTAATTTCATGCTCTTTTCATAGGAATGCTCGGGAAATATTAACGACTTTGTTTTGATCTTGAAAAACACGTAAACGTTTTCAAATCTTGACCGAAAGTTTGTTTTTTGCTTTGTTTTCAATCTTTAGTACCTGCAAGACATAAAAACACAATACAAACATATTTGCAATATAATTTTCCATATTTTAGTGTTTTTAGTCTGTTTAGTAGTGTTTTTTGGGATATAAATGATGTGTATTTTAGCACACATCACTCCCTATTCTTTATGTATAGTTCCATACTGCTCTTCCATGTGTCATACATAGTTTTGTCCAACATGGGAGGACAGTTGTAAGCACCGGCAATAATTGTGAATTCTGCTAAAGTTGTCATTTTGAATTGATTGATTAAATGAGAAAAGATAACTTTTGATCGTTCAGTAATTAGAGGAATTTATGTTAAAGTGATGTTCTTGAAGTGATGAAGTAATGGAATTACACGGGATTTTACAATTCTTAATAAAACTGAGAAGATAAATGAATATTTTACGAGGTTTTACAAATCACAAAAAAACTGTATAAATCACCCAGAAGAGATGTATAAATCGCCAAGGCAAAAATAGTGTATAAATCTCCCAAGCCAATGTATAAATCGCCCAAATGCAATGTATGAATCGCCCAAGAGAAATGTATAAATCTCCCAATAAAAGTGGTAAATCTCTTGAAGTTTCCAAGTATAAATCGCTTAGACAAAGATCAGTGTATAAATCGCCCAAAGCAAGGTATAAATCACACAATCCATGAAGTATAAATCGCCCAAGATATATTGGTATAAATCGCCTAAGAGTATTGTATAAATCGCCTGAAAACCTCTTACGTATAAATCGCCTAAGCTTGAGACTAGTATAAATCGCCTAAGCTTAACGATGGTATAAATCGCCTAAGCTTAGAAATCGTATAAATCGCCTGGATTTAAAGACAGTATAAATCGCCTAGGAAAAACTACGTATAAATCGCCTAAACTTAGTCCAAGTATAAATCGCCTAGAGTCAAAATACGTATAAATCGCCTAACAAAAAAACCGCTTTTTTAAATCAGTAAAAGACTCATTTTTTACGTTTTTGTTAGATTTTTCTTGTACAACTTACTATCCTAAGCCTATTAGAACCTTAAAAACACAAACTTTATGGTTTTTAACACAAAAATTTTGAAATCAAGATTTTGGGTACAAAACTAGTTTCGAACCAAAAGAGACTGAAAAGATCAAATTTTTTGATGTTTTTCTAGGTTTTTCTTGTATAACTAGCTTATACTAAGATAGAAGAAGTATAAAAATAGAAGCTTTATGATTTTTGAACACACAAAAGATAAAAATCTTTTGTGGGGTTCGTTACCAAAACAGGAACACAAACAAAGAAAAAAACGCACACAAAAACCTACTAAATTACCCCATGGCTCTTGATACCAATTGTAGAAACCATGTTTTCTCTAAACACTTAACCAATCAAGGAAGAAACTAGACAGAGAAAGAGATGGAAGGAAGGTTTCTAGAGAGATAAAGAGAGAATATTATATTACTAGTGTGTGTAAAAATAAAACCAACCAACACTCTCTCTAAGCTATGGAGAGGGTATTTATACAATGCCAAGCCGCGGCTCCATAGGGCCTTGATGGGCTTTCTATGGGATTTGACCTATTTACATATTTAAGGTTCCAAAAACTATCTAAGACCTACTAGCTACGTATTCTATGAGTAACCGAGTCTTTTGCCGATTTCTAACAGTAGGTGAATCCTACATCTTAGACCAAACTCAAGCGAAACAAACATACCAACTGTGCATTAAATCTAACTTATCATAAGAATGACATGCGAAACTTATGAGACCTACGTACGCTATCTAAATTGACCCTGAAGACTTGTATCAAACGAATTAGGAAACTTCATTTGAGCATCAATCAAGCCATAGTCATCAAAGTCATCATCATCGTACAAGTCTTCACTATAAATGTGATTAACGAAAATTTTAAAGTTTGTAGCTAAAGCAGTTTATGATTTCGTTCAACCTCGTCTTGAAAAAACTATCATGGATGTTATGAAGACCAATCCAATTGATTTGTTCAAGTCTTCCTCAATATCATCTAATAACCTTACAGAATATGAATCGAAACTTAAGTTATACAATATGATGTTCCAAATCAAAAACTTTCAACACTCATGAACATCATCTTACACTATACAATGCTTTGATGAACTCAATGACGAGTGATGAGCTAGTAGCAAGTGGTGAATTTCTCTTATGCCAACTCTTAAGAAAAGATCTCATAATAATCAGGACCCTCGTAAAAATCATGAGGGGGAGAAAAGGAAGAGAAGGCGAAAGAACACCGATGGGTCTTTTTCAAAGAAAGATAAAGCTTCAGTTGACTCATCCAACTATGAAAGGTTTGTTGATGCTGATGAACCACAATCACAGAAGCATATCTCGAAGGACCAGCATTTGAGTTATTTAAAACTCGGTTAAAAAACAGTGTTGAGTTGGAATACAACTTGGAGTAGTGCTACTTAGCCATGACAAAAAAGATCGACTAGGCCAATCCCGAAGGAAACACATTCCATGATGATCTGAGCAAACCACTACCATTAGAAGGACCTCTTGGCAGAAATACAATCCTAACAAGATACTTCTTTAACAATAACTTGGAATACATAAAGCATAGGAACACAGAGAAGAAGTATGCTTTCTCATTGTCAAAGATAAAAGCTGCAAGGTATGAAGAAGAAGGTATTGAGGAATTAATTCCTTATCTCTGGAGTTCAAGTATTCAGAAGTATGACAAAGATGCAGCATTGTCTATTCATCACTAGAGAGAAAATCGTTAATGGTTCTACAAAGGAAGCATTTGTGTAAGATCAAATCACGACGTCTATTCAAGGATCAAGATTATAAGTGTGAAGAAGATCGTGGTAGACAAAAAGTATGGATATGGATACCTAAAAGAAATCTTGGTTATGAGAGTTGATCAAAAGGATTATGTGTTTATGGAGTCTGACTTCCCATGGCTGAATTTGAAGGACATCGAAGACATGTATCTTTTCAAGATTCAAGACAAGATATATAATTCAGATGGCGTTGATGAGTATGATCTGATAAATGCTCTACTCCTCTACTTTAGAAGAATTGTGATAAAGAAGAGGGTAGAAGATATACCTCTTGGATTGGAAAGTTACAAAACGAATCTCAACTTGACAAAGCCACAGTTATTCCATGATGAAATCCAATACAAGCATCCCTATACTACCATGAGTGATCCTAGAGGTGTTGTCTACCTGAACAAGGATAAGTGAAATACGTTGATGAGACATGATGAAACTCACAAGTTCAATGATGGGACACTCAACAATGTTTGTAAAAAGCTCAAAGTGATGTTGATTGATAATAAGTTTTGATTTAGAAATGGAAAATTAGATCGTTGTGAATGGATAAAGAAAGATGTAAAGAGGACAACGACTATGATCAAGAAGATTGAAGAGACTTTGAAGGAGAGACAACATATGAGAAGGCTCGAAAGCTTTGTTGGAGGCAGAAGAATGGAAACTGACTATAGACTTCTAGTTAGGCTTGAGTAACCACCCCTTAGGATAGATTCTTAGGATTCAGGAAAGTTTCGGTCACTTACGGCTATTGTACTTAATATGCCCTGTTTCGTTATGTACGGTATAAACCTAGAAAACATCACACATCGATCCATTAGGATAACTTGTCAAGTCTCATTGTCTTATAAAAGGAAGATTTAGGAGGAGGATGTGGGTGGTGAAACTTGGTATCATTTCTAGCATATGAGTATTTCTTATTCTCTCCAACTGTCTCTCTAAGTGTTCACCCACTCTCTCTCTCTCTCTAGAAAACTCTAACTCTTCTTATGTGTGATTGATATAGTAATTGTATTATCCTACAGTGTCATTATTATTTATTTCACACGTAGGTAATGAAACTGTTATGCAGCATCCGTGTAATGGTTGTGAGAAGTAGGCAAAAAACAATTAGATGTACAAGATGCTCAACTAGGCAGTCTTCCTAGCGGGATTATTCTTGATCTTTTTTTCAAGAGCATCGCTGGCGACTAAATGGATTCTTGGGGTATCTTAAATTTTGCTTTTGTAAGCCTTTTTGTTTCCCTTATGGCATTTGAAACCACTGTGGTTTTGTTTTGAACTATTGGTAAAGGTTCTATTCAAGTGGTAACAAATATTCCAACTAAATCTATTAATGCTTTATTCGTGATGTTAGTGCCATTTGTCTAGAATGACGAATGTTCGTTCAGGGCGATATAGTTTTCCATATATTTCAGAGTTTGTCTTGGTATATCTAATTTGGATGATGAGTGCTTTACGACTGCAAGTTGGTCGCTCGGTTGCAACTGTGCTTTGTGGCCATTACAGTGCCTATGCCAAAATTATCTTTAAGTAACAATAACGTTTCAGTTAAAACAATGGATATATTTTCCAAAATATATGTGGCCATGCTATTTATGCTTGATTTACGGATGGTTTTGCCTTAATGTTGCCATCAATAATCTAGAATGACATTTGTTAGGTTACGGAAAAATAGTTTTATATGTACTTCGTATGTTGTATTTGTATATCTAAGTTAGATATACTTGGTTGGCTATAATACCTGTGTCATTTGGTTGGAACTGTGTACTGTAGGCACCATGGTGTTTGAGTCAAAATTTCCATATCATGGAAGGTAAGAGAAAAAGATGCCATGAATTGGAAAAGAAAAGCGAAAAGGATGAATAAAGGTGTTTGATGTAAGAGGTCGAGGTTTAAGATGTTATCTAATCTTTTATGTGTCAAAAATTATGCTTTCCTATTTACGAGAAAGTTTTTATATAGAGTTTTCCCAACGTGCATGCCCTAATATTGGTGGTGATTCTGATGGCTCAATTATTTCGACAAATGCATCTTTTAACACATAAGGTCGACTCTACAGAAGGGCGTGAAGATCCCGGAATGACATTGGTTTATTTTCTAACTCGGTATGCCATATCACGTGTTTCGTGATTTTATTCTCATGTTAACGTCTCATTTTTTTGTTCAGATATTATTATAGAGGTTAAATAAATTTGTGGTGCAATTAACTACATTCGGTGTATGAAGAAATATTTAGATTTGTGTATTAAGGTGAAGGTGACTGTTGATGATCAATAGTTCCATGTTATTAGCTGATGTGACACTTGAATATAATAAAGGAAGGATACTTTATCAAATTGCTTCAACTCATGCTGCTAGCCGGCCAGGAGTCGGTTTTGTGTGGTCGTGTTTGTGTCTACTGTGAAGTTTTAACAAATGTCAAGTGATGATGCGGGTTATGCACACGATTTAACCACGTCATCTTTCTGGATTTAGTAAAATAAAGAAGCCTCGTGTTTTTTTCTCATAATGGTAGGGCTTTTAGTTTCTTAGGTTTTTTTTAGTTGATCATTTTTGTGCTCTAAATGTTACTAGCATGTTCAGAATTGCTTCCTTCAATATAGTTTCTAGATGTACCTAATTGATTTGTTATAATTTTTTTGTTCTTTAGGATGCAACAAGTGCTTAATTATACAGTTCCTCGATTGCGGTTAAAATTTTTTGCTTACAGTGAACATGCATGCAACGTAGGAAAAAAAACCCGACATGTATGTATCTTCAATTTTGACTTTTATTGGTCAACAAAAATGGGTAAACAAAATGGTGCACTCTCATTAGTGTAATCGCAAATTGATAGGTTATGTTTTCACTTTGTGATATTCTCTTATTGTATAAGAGAAAGGGTCTAAGAAATTTAATATACTTTAATGGTTTGTATCTTTAAAGGATTTCCATCTTTAAGATAACCATCCATAGTTCTTAATTTTTGCTATCAACCAACTAAATGTGCCACATGATCTTCACGTTTAAGCTTTGGGGCTACAAATTACAAAACCTTTTTTTTTCTATAAATATGTGTGTTAGAGAACTACTCCGTAATATTTTAGTGGCATGCATGAGTGGTTAGCACTGATTAAGAAATCCTCACGATGGAGGTAAATGGTTAGGCAATAATCAATAATAAATAGCTTTGTGGCAACATTACAAGCACTCGTTGCTCAAACCATCGCGAATATTTTTTCAACAGTTGGTTCCCACAGATTTAAACCAACAAGCACTACAATATGTACAGATTTTTACTCGAAATTTATTTTAATGTACTGAATATGAGTGATTCTAAATATAAATCAACAAATTAAAGTATGTTCAACATATAATTTTAACCTCCAACATAAGTCTATAGTCTAGCGATTAATCTAATAAATCAATGCCCATTTTCCTTTATTACTTTTGCATACAATGATCCACACTAAAGAATAAAATAATTGAAATGAATTTAATCCAAAAACCGTGGGTAGTATAAGAAAATAACCAAATTCAAATCGTCAAAACTCCTCTGGAATGCTTTGAAGGGCAGGTCTCCAATAAATTCGGCAATCTCTATTCACTTGACCGGATTTCACATTCTTATTTTCCTTTGAGTCGTACAAATGTGGTTCAAACGACTTTGAAGCCAGCGATCTCGACAATTTCCTAGGATTATTTCCTTTTAACTTATTCTCTTTGTTATCATCCTTTTGTTGAGTGACTTGTTCAAGAACTTGCTTAAATTCTTGTCGTTTGACCAAGATTTTCATCCTCACCACTCCATTTTCAACCGTTCGCGTACTCCTCCTCGAGCGCCCACAACCTTAAGAATTTCGAGACTTTTTGTAGCCATTTGATATATAAGGTGATTTTTTTGTCTTCTTTAGTTTTTGTTTTTAAGAAAGGAAAATAATTTGTGCTTATAGAGAGTTGCATGATTTAAATAGGTGTGGATGGTACATAAAAATTGTTATACGTAATTGATGACGTATAGTATGGACCGGCCTGGTCCACTTATACTATTATGAGCTTGGTAGCTGCTAATGGGCATCCGACCCATTAATCGCGGTCGCGGCCTCATGGACGTGCGGGTCGCGGATACGGACACGCTGTCCACGGCCACGGTATTTTCACAAGTTATCTTTAAGAAAGGATAACCTAATTAAATAAGTGATAGGCTTCACATATTTGAATCTGTTAGGATAATTCCGAATCCCGATGATATCGGCCGTATCTTGAGCCGAAAGTTACGGAAACCCTAAGGGTTAGTCGGCCTATAAAAGGAACGCAATTATCATCAATACAGGTATCTTACAAACCCTAAACACACTCGATTACTCTCTCAAAACCACATACTTATTCTCACGCCGGAGTCTAATCGTGTGATCTGCTCTCATGATAAGGTTAACGGTGTTTATTTCCTTGTGCAGGGTTCTCTAAACAAGTTCACTTGATACAAGAATAAGGCTCTACATACCCGAATAGCTATCTATTCGGACCAAGCAAGACCCGACCTAACTTTTATATCAATAAGTTGACGCCATCCGTGGGACCCCAACACTAGGAATTACTCTTAGAAAAATAAGCGCAGTGGCTAATACCACCCCCATTGTGACTATTGTCACGAAACCTACAACCAAAGAAAAGACGCCGAAAGAGGCGGATGCCACACCCAGGGAGAATATCCAGGATTTCTTTGAAGAGCATTACGAGGATATCTTACCGGTCATTATGGACAAGATTCGCCGTGACAAGCGAAAAGAAGTCCATGCCAGGTTGGACTTCGAAGAAAGTCCCAAGAAAAGAAGAATAATAGAAGGCTCTCAAAACTCAAGCGCTAGGACCTTGTCCGCAAGGTACCGTAATCCACCAGAGAGACTGAAAGTGCGAGACCACTTAAGATACAATGAGCGACATGTGCTTGACCGACTAGGTCATCGAAGGCAGAGCGCATTCGACCGACTCAGTGATACTTACTCGCCAAGCACAACTAAATTCGGACCGGAAAGATCAAACTCTAGGGATCTTTTCCATAGTAGAAGCCGCCCTCGCAGGCGGGGCTCTTCTAACAGAGATCGTCCTCGGAGGAGAGACCTCTCCTGTGGTGTCGAAGAGTCATATGACAACACCCGCTCCTCCTATGGGACAGGGACCAAACATGGACACCGCGGCCATGGAAACCACCCCCGTTATGAGAAAAAGGGGAGGGAAAGTGAATCTCCGTCATCCCGTGTATCAGAGAGCGGCACCAGCGATGAGGGACACTAGAAGTCAAGGTCAAAAAGACACAAGTCTACATAGGAGGATGACTTGGCGGTGCCCTGGATATGTGAAGAGGTGGATCCATTCATACCCCGAATCCGCAACTTCAAAAGTTTACGAAAAACACGAATTCCTAACAACGTGAAGACCTATGATGGAACAGGGGGCCTGGAGGATTACGTAAAAAATTTCCAAGCGGCGGCACAGGTGGAACGTTGGCCAATGCCTACCTGGTGTCATATGTTCAATTCTACCTTAATAGGAGCCGCAAGAGTATGGTTCGATGAGCTCCCTCCGGAGAGCATAGATGGATACAAGGATCTCAAAGCAGCCTTCTTAGCATACTTTATGCAGCAAAAGAAGTACGTCAAAGATCCTGTCGAAATCCACAATATCAAACAAAGAGACGAAGAGACCATCGAGGAGTTCATGGAACGATTCAAGGTGAAAATCGGACGCATAAAGGGAGCCCCCGAGTGCATGTGGATATCCGGATTCATGCATGGGGTTAACAACCCTGAATTGACAAAGCGCCTTAACGAACATGTTCCAAAGACCATGGAGGAAATGATGATCACCACCACTGCCTTCATACGGGGAGAAGCCGCCGCTGCTGGCAAAAAGAAAGGCCACACATCGTGGAGGACACAAGACCAGTCAAAGCGGCACGGTTCAGAGTGGAGGTCTGACTTCCGAGGTCAGCCAAGGTATGGACGGGGGTCTAGCAAGTTTACCCCCCTTACAAAAACACCCAAATAAATCCTCGCAACCGAAGCAGGAGTGTTCAAACTGCCACCCCCTATGGTAACCCCGGTGGAGAAGAGAAGCAGCAACAAGTTTTGCGACTTCCACAATGACAAAGGACATAGTACAGACGAGTGTATGTAGTTAAAAAAGCAAATCGAAGAATTGGTGAGAGCAGGAAAGCTCTCGCATTTAATTAAAGAAATTAAGCAAGGGAGAGAACAACCAAAGGTGGGGAAGAAGGAAGTACCGGCCAAGGATAAGTCCATGGCAATCTATATGATACAACCATGGCATAGAGTGACAAGGAAAAAAATAACTCAGAGCTTCGAATGGGTCAGTGAAATTACATTCCCCTCACTGACGAGCAGCAGCGGGACAGAAGGTCCGCTTGTTATAGAAGCAGAAATTGGCGGACATATGATTCACCGCATGTACGTGGACGGAGGTTCCTCGACGGAAGTTACGGAAACCCTAAGGGTTAGTTAGCCAATAAAAGAAATGCAATTATCATCAATACATGCATCTTACAAACCCTAAACACACTCGATTACTCTCTCAGAACCACATACTTACTCTCACGTCGGAGTCTAATCGTGGGATCTGCTCCCACGATAAGGTTAACGGTGTTTATTTCCTTGTGCAGGGTTTTCTAAACAAGTTCACTTGATACAAGAATAAGGCTCTACATACCCGAATAGCTACCTATTTGGACCAAGCAAGACCTAACCTAACTTTTGTATCAACAAGTTGGAGCCATCCGTGGGACCCCAACACTAGGAATTACTCTTAGAAAAATAAGCGCAATGGCTAATACCACCCCAATTGTGACTACTGTCACGAAACCTTCAACCAAAGAAAAGACGCCGAAAGAGGCGGATGCTACACCCAGGGTGAATATCCAGGATTTCTTTAAAGAGCATTACAAGGATATATTGCCGGTCATTATGCACAAGATTCGCCATGACAAGCGAAAAGAAGTCCATGCTAGGTTGGACTTTGAAGAAAGTCCCAAGAAAAGAAGAATAAGATAATGCTCTCAAAACTCAAGCGCCAGGACCTTGTCCGCAAGGTACCGTAATCTACCAGAGAGACTGAAAGTGCAGGACCGCTTAAGATACAATGAGCGACATGTGCTTAACCGACTAGGTCATCGAAGGCAGAGCGCATTCGACCGACTCAGTGATACTTACTCGCCAAGCACAACTAAATCCGGACCGGACAGATCAAACTCTAGGGATCTTTCCCACAGTAGAAGCCGCCCTCGCAGGCGGGACTCTTCTAACAGAGATCATCCTCGGAGCAGAGACCGCTCATGTGGTGTCGAAGAGTCATATGACAACACCCGCTCCTCCTATGGGACAGGGACCAAACATGGACACCGCGACCACGAAAACCACCCCCGTTATGAGAAAAAGGGGAGGGAAAGTGAATCGCTATTATCCCGTGTATCAAAGAGCGGCGCCAGCGATAGGGGACACTGGAAGTCAAGGTCAAAAAGACACAAGTCTACGGAGGTGGATGACTTGGCGCTTCCCTGGATATGCGAAGAGGTGGATCCATTCACACCCCGAATCCGCAACTTCAAAAGTTCCTAACGCAATGGCTAAGTACCCACCCCAATGTACGACTGTCACGAAACCTTCAAACCAAAGAAAAGACGCCGAAAGAGGGCGGATGCTACAAACCCAGGTGAATAATCCAGATTTCTGTTAAAGAGCATTACAAGGGAATATTGCCGTCACTAATGCACAGATTCGCCATGACTAGCAAAGAAGAAGTCCATGCTAGGTGGACTTTGAAGAAATTCCCAAGAAAGAAGAATAAATAATGCACTCAAAATCAATCGCCAGGACCTTTCGCAAGGTACCCTAATCCAACCAAGATAAATAAGCCAAAAGTGCATGACCGCTTACGATACAATGAGCGACATTGCATTAACTCACTAGGTCCATACGAAGCAGAGCGCCATTCGAACCGACTCAGTGATACTTACTATTCGCCAGCACACCAAAATCCGACCGGACAGATCAAACTCTAGGGATCTTTCCCATAGTAGAAGCCGCCCTCGCAGGCGGGACTCTTCTAACAGAGATCATCCTCGGAGCAGAGACCGCTCCCGTGGTGTTGAAGAATCATATGACAGCACCCGCTCCTCCTATAGGACAGGGACCAAACATGGACACCGCGACCACGAAAACCACCCCCGTTATGAGAAAAAGGGGAGGGAAAGTAAATCGCTATTATCCCGTGTATCAAAGAGCGGCGCCACGATAGGGGCACATGGAAGTCAAGGTCAAAAAGACGACAAGTCTACGAGGTGGCGATGACTTGGCGTTCTTTGATAAATGCGAAGAGGTGGATCCCATTCACAACACCCACTTAATCCGCCAACTAAAGTTCATGAAAAACACAAATGCCTAACAACGTGAAGACCTATGATGGAACAGGGGGCCCGGAGGATTACGTAAAAAATTTCCAAGCGGCGGCACAGGTGGAACGTTGGCCAATGCCTACCTGGTGTCATATGTTCAATTCTACCTTAATAGGAGCCGCAAGAGTATGGTTCGATGAGCTCCCTCCGGAGAGCAAAATAGAGTAAAAGATCTTAAAGCATCTTCTTAGCATATTAATAGCAGCAAAAGAAGTACGTCAAAGATCCTATCGAAATCCACAATATCAAACAAAAAGACAAAGAGACCATCGAGGAATTCATGGAACGATTCAAGGTGGAAACCGAATGCATGAAGGAAGCCCCCGAGTGCATGTGGATCTCCTCGATTCATGCATGGGTTAACAACCTGAATTGACAAAGCGCCTTAACAACTGTTCCAAAGACCATGGAGTAATGATGATCACGCACCACTGCCATTCATATGGGGAAATGCCGTCGCTAGCTGGCAACAAGAAAGGCCACACACACATCGTGGAGACACAAGACCAGACAAAGCGGCACGGTCCAGAGCGATGTCTGACTTACGAGTGTCAAACCAGGATAGACGTGGGGTCTAGCTAAGTTTAACCCACAATTACAAGAACACCCAAAGAAATCCTCGCGACCAAAGCAGGAAAGTTCAAACCGCCACCCCCTATGGTAACCCTAGTGGAGAAGAGAAGCAGCAACAAGTTTTGTGACTTCCACAATGACAAAGGACATAGTACGGACGAGTGTATGCAATTAAAAAAGCAAATCGGAGAATTGGTGCGAGAAGGCAAGCTCTCGCATTTAATTAAAGAAATTAAGCAAAGGAGAGAACAACCAAAGGTGGGGAAGAAGGAAGTGCCTGTCAAGGATAAGTCCATGGCAATCTATATGATACAACCATAGCATAGAGTGACAAGGCAAAAAATAACTCAGAGCTTCGAACGGGTCAGTGAAATTACATTCCCCTCACTGGCACAGCAGCGGACAAAAGTCCCGCTGTTATAGAAGCGGAAATTGGCGGACATATGATTCACCGCATGTACGTGGATGAAGGTTCCTCGACAGAAGTGCTCTATGAGCACTGCTTCAACCAGCTTTAACCAGAAATCAAGAAACAAATAGTCCCAGCAACGACATCGTTAACCGGTTTCAGTGTAGAAACCATATGGCCACTGGGATAACTTAGGCTCTTAGTAACAATAGGAGATGTAGATCATTCTACAAAAGCATGGATGAATTTCATGATCGTAACGTCATTATCACCGTATAACGGCATTATTGGAAGACCTGGAATACGAGAAATCCATGCGGTCCCATCCACAGCCTATGAAATGCTTAAGTTCCCAGTTGACGGAGGAGTAGTGACTATCCGTAGCACTATCTTGATACCCGCTGAGTGCGCCACGGTGGTTAAATCGTCTAAAGAGATACCCAAAGAGGCTAGAGTCTGTCATGAAAATTTTAAAATAGCCCCACATTCGGATTTCCCTGATTAAGAAGTAGCAATCGGAGGCACGCTATCCGCGAAAGGACGGACGAATCTATGCCCACTCCTGAAGAAAAATTTGGATATATTCGCATGGCAGCCGTCGGATATGACAGGAGTCCCGCGATCAGTAGCGAAACATCGACTCAATATCCGCTAAGGATATTCACCTGTTCGACAGAAAAAAAAGGGCCAGGCCCCGGATAGTGCGAAAGCCATCCAAGCAGAGGTACATAAACTAGTAGAGGCAGGGATCATGAGAGAAGTTTTTTTACCACAAATGGCTGTCCAATCCAGTAATGGTAAAAAAACACGACGGTAGCTGGCGGATGTGTGTGGATTTCACAGATTTAAACAAGGCATGTCTGTAGGATTGTTACCCCCTTCCAGAAATCGACTGGAAAGTTGAATCTCTTTGCGGTTACCCCATTAAGTATTTTTTGGACGCTTACAAAGGTTATCACCATATACAGATGGCAGAGTTAGATAAAGAAAAAACGGCTTTCCACACCAGCCAAGGGGTATATTGCTATATCAAAATGCCTTTGGCCTTAAAAACGCTGGCGCAACGTACCAGCGACTGGTGGACAAAGCTTTTAACAGCCAAGTTGGTCAGAACATAGAGGTGTATGTTGATGATTTGGTTATTAAGAGTTACACGGAAGCAGAAATGATAAGAGACATTGAGGAAACGGTCCGTACATTACGCAAAATCAACATGAAGCTCAACCCCAAAAAATGTACGTTCGAGGCAGTAGAATGAATGTTCTTGGGGTACATGATTAGCCCGGATGGAATAAAACCGTGCCCTGACAAAACAGAAGCGATACTATAACTCCTGTCCCCACGGACAATCAAAGAGGTCCAAAGCCTCAATGGGAAGTTGGCCAGTTTGAATAGATTCCTCTCCAAATCAGCGGAAAAGTCCTTGCCGCTATTTAAAACCTTGAAGAAGTATGATTGGTTATAAATAATATATAAAATATATATAATAAGTATATATATAATAAGTATAATTTAAAAACACAATCAATGAAACCGATGAGTAGTATAGAATATCCCCGGGTCATTTATCCTCAACGAGGCTGTGCTGGAGAATCGATACAGTCGGAAAATTGGAGTTTGAATGAGATTGATGATTTGAGGGAGTAGAAAGCTAAATTAATCAATAACAAACAAAAACAATTGAGAAAAACCTAAAAATTATGAAATTAAGCTGAAAAACGAGAAGCACAATCTGCAACAATGGTCAAAAACCTAAAATCTTCAAAATTAACTCTACAAAGAAATTTTTACTTCTAAACTACTCTATGACTAAAGAAAATTTTCTAAAAAAGAAAAATATTTTTTTGATAATTTTTGTATTTTTTATGAATTTTTAAAACTTTTAACGAAATTAAATTATAAAAAATACTAAACTATTTTTAAAAATTCTGAAAAAATTACTAAAATTACTTTATCCTACGACCTACCTAAGAAAAATAAGAAACCCAAAATTCGGCTTATAAATAAGCCGAAAATAAGCTCAAACGAGCTTATAGCTATAAGGGCAAAACACCCTTAAATAACCAAGTGCCCAAGGGTCTAACAGAAAAGACCCAAGGGCACAGCGGTAAGGGTGTTGGTTATAAAAGGGGTGTATTGAGGGTGAGACCCGGGTTCGAGTCTTGCTCACCCAGGTTTCCCCTTATCTCCCCTTTTTTTCAAAACTTTTTACACAACTTTGTTAAGCACATGAAGCTTAACATTTTTCATAACTAGGACTTTTTGAGAATGCTTATAAATAAGCTGGAAAAAGAGCTTTTTGATTGACAGTTTGCTTAAAGTGACTTAAAGGCAAAAATGGCTTTTTCTTTTGACTCTTATGAACAAATAAGCAAATTCAGTGGGAAATAAGCAAGCTCAACTTAACACACCAACATTAAGAACTACTAGGAACAAAAATAAGCAAATGAAAGAAGCCCAATAAGCCAGAAGTTGGCTTAAACACTCAGCAGTACTAACTTAAGAGTTAGTACTGCTAGGGTGAATTTTAAGTCCACTAGACTTGTTAAGGGGCAAGATAAGCTAAGAACAAGGGAAAACTTAATCTTAATAAGCAACTATAACTAAAATCAGCTAAATTCAACCATTAATAAGCACCTAATAAGCCAGAAAAGAGATTAAGCTATATTTCTACACTATGCTAAAAAAAATCAAATGGCCTAATTTGAGCTTAAATTTAAGCTACCTAGAGTGCTTCCTAAGGTCTACAAAGCTAGGGCTTAATAAAGGAGCTTATTGGCTTTTTAGAAAAGCCAAAAGCTTGGGCTGAGGCCCCCTAATAAGCTAGAACAGTGGGCTTGAAGTTAAGCCCCTAGCACCAGGGCAAATAAACTAAGAAAAAGGGCTTAAATTGACAGCTCAAAATAAGCTGTCAAATAAGCTTAAAATGAAAAATAAAGTGAAAACAGATTAAAAAGGGCTTAAGAAGAGCTTATATTCAAAATTCCATTTTCTAACAACAAATTAAACCTGCTGGTTTTGGTCTTTGAAAAAGGGCTTTTTCTTTCACTAAAAGATGACACCAAAAATTTTTAGCAGTTTGACTTAGGGAAACA
>BQNB010033138.1:7652-52581 GCA_026074375.1 Tanacetum coccineum | reverse complement strand
AAAGAATTCAAGAAATTCTTCAAAAGACGAGGAAGATTTGTAAGACAACCACGAGACGAAAGAAAGTCATCTCAAAGAAGTAAAAATGACAAAAATAGTAAAAGTGAAATAAAATGCTTTAGATGTGCATATCCGAATCATCTCATCGGAGAATGTCAAAAGTCACCAAGAAGTAATAATCAAAGAGCTTTTATTGGAGGAGCATCGAGTGATAGTGGCGAAGATGAGGAAGAAAAGGATAAAGACGAAACTTGTCTTGTAGCTTAAGAATCCAATGAGATATGCGTAGGAATAAACTTAGAGCCTGACAAGTGGATTAAAGATAGTGGATGCTCGAAACATATGACGGGTAACCGAAAGTTATTTTCTACATACAAAGCGTACAACAGAGGGAACATCATTTTCAGAAGCAATTTACATGGTAACATCATAGGCAAAGGTACAATTTCTCATGACTCCCTAATTATTGAAAATGTTGAGCACATAGATAATTTAAATTTTAATTGGCTTAGTGTTGGTCAAATATGTGATAATAAATGCAAAGTAATATTTACCAAACACAAAAGCGAAATAATCAAAGATGAAAAGGTCATAGGTAGAGGAATTAGAAAAAGAGGGCTATATGTGATGAAATTAGGAAATAAACCGGAAGATAAATTATGTCTTGCAACTTTAGACGAAAACTCCACCTTATGGCAGAGGAGATTAGGTCACGCAAATATGCAATTAATTCAATCATTGGCTTCTAGGGAATTAGTTAGAAATTTACCTTAGCTTAAATTTGACCGAAATTTTTATGACGCTTGCAAAATTAGAAAGCAAACTCACGCTAGTCACAAAGCAAAAAACTTAGTATCAACAACTAGATGCTTAGAATGATTACACATGGACTTATTTGGACCATCCGCCGTACGGAGTTATGGAGGAAATCGTTACACCTTAGTAATTGTAGATGACTATTCTCGATATACATGAACTAGATTCTTAGGAAATAAAACCAAAGCTTTCGAAGAGTTCAAAATATTTAGAAAAATGATTTAAAATAAATTAGGATGTTACATAGTGTCAATTAGAATGGATCATGGTAGGGAATTTGATAATGAAGTACAATTCGAAAACTATTGTGAGTTAAACGGAATTTCTCACAATTTCTCTGCTCCTTGTACTCCACAATCAAACGGGGTAGTAGAAAGAAAGAACCGCACTCTACAAGAAATGAGTAGAACAATGCTAAATGAACAATCCATTCCACAAAATTTTTAGAGTAATGCGGTCGATACATCAACCTACATAATAAATAGAATCTCCATTAGACATATTTTAGGAAAAACTCCATACGAGTTATTAAGAGGTAGAAAACCGAACCTTAACTATTTTAAAGTATTTGGAAGTAAATGCTTCATTCTCAGTACAAAAGATTACCTCATAAAGTTCGACCCAAAGTCGTATAAAGGTGTTTTCTTAGGATACTCCCAAAATAGTAAAGCCTATATAATTCTTAACAAACAAACACTGAAAGTCAAAGAATACTTAAATGTGACATTCGATGAAACTCCTCCACCACCTAAAACATAACCTTTGGAGGATGATGATTTAGTAGAAGAACAAGCTATTGAGGTTAGTAAAACAAAACCGTTAGGAAATGATCTCGAAGATAAATCTTTAGAAAATAATGAAATCATAAACATAAAAGAATCAAAGAGTCATCCATTAGAAAATGTTATAGGTAATATAAATCAAAGAACCCTTAGATTACAATCCCAAGACAAAAGTAATTTCTTTTGTTTCTTTCAACCATAGAACCTAAAAATATAAATGAAGCACTAAAAGGTAAAAGTTGGGTAATTGCTATGCAAGAAGAATTAAACCAATTCATATCAAATGATGTTTAGGAATTAGTCCCAAATCCTAAAGATATGACCATAATTGGAACTAAATTGGTATTTAGAAACAAGCTTGACGAAAATGGTGTCGTATCTAGAAACAAAGCTAGGCTAGTTACCCAAGGTTATAATCAACAAGAAGGAATTGATTATGATGAAACTTATGCACCCGTAGCTAGATTAGAATCCATAAGAATCTTGTTAGCTTATGCATGCGCACTAGACTTCAAATTATTTCAAATGGATGTAAAGAGTGCATTCCTTAATGGTTTTATCAATGAGGAGGTTTACATGGCACAACCTCTGGGATTCATTGACTTTGCAAAACCTAATCATGTCTATAGACTTATGAAAGCTCTTTACGGACTCAAACAAGCTCCTAAAGCTTGATACGATATATTGAAAGCCTTTCTTATTAAACATGATTACACCATGGGAATGGTAGATAACACAATCTTTACTAAAAAGAAGGACCCCAATCTCATCATTGTCCAAATATATGTCGATGACATTATATTCAGATCAACTTGTCAAGAGATGTGTGATGATTTTGCCAAAATCATGCATGACGAGTTTGAAATGAGTATGATAGGGGAACTAAATTTTTTCTTAGGACTACAAATAAAATAATTAGATGATGGTATATTCTTAAATCAATCAAAATATATAAAAGAAATGCTTAAGATATTTGAATTAGAAGACTCTAAGCTAATGAAATCTCCTATATCCACGAAAACAAAACTCACGAAAGACGTAGAAGGTGAGTCCGTAGATAACACCAAATATAGAGGTATGATAGGAAGTTTATTATACTTAATGGCAAGTAGGCCCGATATCATGTTTAGTGTTTGCCTTTGTGGACGCTTCCAAGATGATCCTAAAATCTCTCACCTTGAAGCGGTTAAACGTATCTTCTAATACGTTAAAGGCACTATGCACTTAGGATTATGGTATCCTAAGAGGTCCGGCATAGAAACCATAGTATATGTGGACTCTAATCATGCGGGAGATTATGTGGACCAAAAAAGCACTAGCGGTATTTGCACATTCATGGGATGTTGTTTAACATCTTGGTTTTCGAAGAAGCAAACTGCTCTTACTATTTCCACTATCGAAGCCGAATATGTAAGCGCCAGAAAGGCATGTCAACAAGCACTATAGATGAAACAAGCTCTCCTAGATTATTGCATTAGGTTAGATGACATTCCTATAATGTGTGATAACAAAGGGGCTATAGACTTAAGTAAAAATCCCGTACAACACTCTCATATAAAACAAATTGAGATACGTCACCATTTCCTTCGTGACAATGTTCAAAAAGGAAATATTTCCATAGAAAAGGTGTCATCGGAATATAATATTGCTGATATTCTAACTAAACCTCTTAAACGTGAGCCCTTCAATTACTTACGTCTAGGTTTAGGAATGATGGAACAAATTGATTAAAAACTTACTAAGTAGTCTCATTACCATAAATGACTTATAAGGTACTTAAAAGTAAACAAAATCAATGAGCTAAAATCAAAACTAAAATGCCAAAATTGAAAAATTAAGAAAATATTTTTTGTCAGATGGGCGGCCCCCTTATATCTTAACGAGCGGCCCCCTTAAAATTAAAAGGGCCAGCCATACAATTAAGGGGACCGACCATCTAATAGTAGGTAAAAAGTGTTTATTTTCTCTCTTTCTGAGTTTAGGATTCTATTTTGCACAAAATCAAAGATTAGGAACTTTTCAAAAGAATAATCTATATACAAGATTACGTAACCTTGGTTTAGTTGATGTTTAAGATTTTTTTTTAAATATATGTATATGTAAGTCCCAATACATCTTGTCAAAATCCTTCTCACGACTAGGAGTACATGAGAAAATCTATTTTCATACATTGTTGATATATACTAAAAACATTTTTCAAAATCATGCACAATAATCTCGCACTTGGTGTGAAAATATATAATCTAATATATATTTCGACAATCTTGATTGAGCAACATTAAATGAAGGAGCACTTGGATTATTTCTTAGGTTTTCTTTTCTTAGAGTTGAAATAACCATCACTCCACATTTGTCGCATATAGGCACACACTAGGGTCATAAAAACAAACACAAGTCTCATTCAAATATCTTTACAACATACTTCTCTTGTTTAAGAAATCTTAAGAGCATTACAACTATTAGGAGTATTAAAACAATTTATTTAATATGGTTTCTATTAAAGACTCTTATTTTACCTTCTTGCATGCTTGTCTACATGTTCTTACTTGCTAAATGCCCTAAGTCTTGATCATGTTTAAAACAAAATTAGGACTTTGATTTCCTATTTTCTTGCTTGTTAAATATTGTAGTGATAGTTGTCAAAAATATTAGGACTTGCTGCAAAATAGCCACAAAACAATCCACCTTTTTACCATTTCCTAAAAGAAAACAAAAACCTGGACTTTCTGGACACTTCCAGGTGGCGCCCCCCTTAATTCAAAGGGGCGGTCCCCTTAGTATTAAAGGGGTCGGCTGTATAATTAAGGGGACGAGCCAACTGAAGCACAAATTTTACTTTTTCTTCCTGCCTTTTGACCCTCATTCACCTAGACCTAGCTAAAATTTCCCAGAACTCACCAACATTCCTTGGATTGGCTTTCTAACAATGTCCATACACCCTTAATTACACCATTTCCCTAGTATAAAACAACCTTCATTCTCAACATAATCACCACACTTATCTTGTCCTCTCAAATGTCTTCCTCTCACAAACTTTTACCCAAACCTTCAAGGGTTGCCAAAATATCCATAAGACCCATTTGGAGAAAGAAATTGAACTATTGTAACACATAAAATGAGGTTGATGTTAACTTACCAACACCAATGCCCAAACCACAATCTCCTATCAATGAACCATCACAAGCAAACACCCCTACTACTCATTCAAACCATGTTTCACTACAATCTCAATCATTTCCACTTAGTGATTCTTGTAACACTAATGTTGGACAAGCTTCCATTCCACCACAAAGTGTCAATCAATCTCAACCCCCATTTCCTCACTTACTTATCAATCCACACGTAGCTAGTGTGCTTCATGGTGCTTCATGCTTAAACTTCACCCTCACCTCAAGGTGACAGCCACACTCAACCTCCACTTCCTCCATCTCAAAGAAGAGAATTGCTCATGAATGGATTATAACTTCAAGAATATCAAACCTCCTTGTATGCACTCTTACACTATAAACACTGCCTCATCCACCCCCTTTACTCTCTATATTTACCTCACACCCATTAACTTGGACTCATGTGACAACATGTTGGTTATTGTCCTTGTTGCATATTCACCCAAAAACAATTTCTAACCTTGAGTGAAGATATCAATTGGATTGAATTTCTTCTTCACTTGACACAACACACACCTCAAATTTAATGTGACTATCCTCCCCCCATCAACCACTACCTCTCCAAACTCTCCACCAACAACCAACTAAGCATGATACATGCCGACTTTTTCTCGCTTTCAAATAAATGACCAACCCTCTCCTTTTGCAAGCAAGTCCTATGGAATTTTAGGAATATTAGGACCTTTGTAGTTTACTTCTATGTATGTTGTATTAATATGCTTCAAGCATATTATTTCTATTTGATGTATGCATGATTGTGTTTTATGTATAATTTTCATGTTTAAATGAATGTTCTTTAGTATTATGCTTTTAAATATGCACGTGCATTGTTTTTTATTTTTTTAACTTTATAAGTTGTGGTTGTTAGCTTCACAAATAACATGGCACTTGTTAAGCATTATCAACATATTTTTATATTTTTCCTCTCTTTGCTCTATATGTTAGAAATATTGGTGTGGTTCTTCTAACTTGTTTTTGTAGCAAAGTTATCATAGCTCGATTTCTTTGTTGCCCTCGAATGAAGGGAGAGTAAACATCAAGGGGGGAGGCTTATTCCAGTCGGTTTACTAAACATTCATCGACGAAGCTTTTTGAATTCTACAAAAGGGAGAGTGAATTTGAATAAACCTCACTAAAACTTGTTTAAAATAATTTTACATTTAATGGTTTAGATTTGTAATCTAAAATAAAAAGAGATTATTGATAGAATTATTGCCTAAAAATGTTATTAAACATTTTATGTCCTCTCTACGTTTTTGTTTATCACAATTGTAAAAATCGATTAAAGAAAATTATTCGTAATACAGAAATTAGTAGTAAAATTTTATTTTAAAATTTAATCACTTAAAGGTATGAATAAACATATGCTTATTGCATTTCATGATCAAAAGAATTTTTATTCAACCTCACATTTTTTATAAAAATGTCACAACCATTTTTATATCTTTTACAAAACATTTTTAGAAATGTTTTATTCAAATAAATATTTTGAATTCAAATTTTCTACCTAAAAACGGCTAGAAATGTTCAAGAAAACACCTCCCCCAGAAAAGACAAAAAATGAAGTGTCTGAGGCTGGGCGGCCTCCTTAATTATAAGGGCGGTCCTCTTAATTATTAAGGGGATCGGCACCCTATTTAAGGGGACCGTCCAGACAAATTGTCATACCAGTTTGCCTATAAATACTAGACTATTTTCCACTGATTTTTTTACCTTTTGCACATACTTTCTTTATGTTCTAAATCAGTTTTTACTCTCCTTTCTTTCCTTTGATCATTTAATCATAAAGCTTTATTTTCAAGTGATCCAAGATTTGTTCCTTAAGTGCAAGAGAAGAATACTTCTTACCATCAAGTGAAGAAGTATTATAGCTTAGAGTGTGTCCTTGCAACCTTGTTGCAATTGTATCATATCTTGTAAATCTTTTGTGTATATTATGAAGGTGTGTATCGTAGTTGTATTAAGTAGATTGTGGTGATAATTGTAAGTATAGTTAGATCAGGGTGATCTTGGTAAGTAGTTTTAGATTGGTGTGTTCAAGATAGTGTTTAGTTGAAGTATAGTTGTGAAGAGAAGTATAGAAAGGTTGTGAAGGAGTTGTGAAGTGAAGTGAAGTTGTGAATTAAAGTGAAGTTGTGAAGTGAAGAAAAAGTTATGTGGTGAAGCGAAGTAGTGAATTGTCGTGAAATAGTATGGTTAGTTGTGATAGATTGGTTTTACCTAGGATTAGAACTCGACATTACGCTTAGTGTCGGGAATTGGTGTAAGCTAAGTTGCGTACAGTTTTCTCCGCCTAAAGGGAGCTTGTTGACATAGTAAAGAAAACTCTCGAGTTTGGTGCTCGGGGAGTGGAGTAGGGCGAAGAGGTGCTTTGTTACCGAACCACTATAAATCCTCGTGTTGTGGTTTGATCTTTCCATCTCTTATCTCTTATCTTGCATACTTATTTCATATCTTGTCATTACTTATTTTTTAGTTAAATTATTCATATTGTGCACATTATGAATTTACATAAAGTCAAATCTAAGTTTTTATAAATAAACATAACATTAATTTAAAAAGCGGTAAACTATTCAACCCCCCCTTCTAGTTTTCCACAGACTGAATCTATTAAATATACTTGGTTGAAAACTCAATTTATTTTAATGTAACAAATGATCAACTTTTTAAAAGAATCATGTAGATGTCGTTCTCTTATATCTTGTGCTTGTGTATTATGAAGTAATGCCCTCGATTACATTTCCGCTACAATATATTTTGGGGGTGTTACAGTATCCAAACGGTGAAAACATAGAAAAACCGATGAAATCATATAAAAACGGATTAAAACGTATAAAAACGTACAAAAATGGATGAAAAGGGTTAAAAACGTATAAAAATGTAAAAAACGGTATAAAACGTTGAAAACTTAAAAGATCCAATATGAAAAAAAGTTGACTATGAAAAAAACAATAATTGAAAATAACTTCATCTAAACTTCTTTTTATTTTTTTAAAAAGAAAAATATAACTCTATATAGACAGGTTTTCAAAATTTTAACTCTTCTCTAGATAAGAAAAACCATTCTCTTCTTTAGGAATTTAGAAACGAAAAAACAAGAAACTTAAATGTAAACAGGAGAAGAGTTAAGATTTATGGGTTGTTTAGTTAAAAAATATGGGTATCAAAATTTTATGCCCATAAAGCTTTTATAGAAGAGTAAAGTAAATGGTATAAATTAATATCCTTGATACCCATATTTTTTAAATTAAAACATAAAATGGAAACTTAAATGTAAAAGAAAACACATTCACTTTAAAATGGAAACCTAAGCGGAAAATTAAAGGTAAAATAAAGAACACATTTAAACAGCACACAAGTTTGTCAACTATATTGAAAGGGAGGTGATTTGTATATTTTTTTGTTATCCACTACTAAATTACACTTGTGATGCACACAGTACACCATTCAGATGTGATGTAAAAAATAATAATAATGTACAAATCACCTCTCATATTGAAATGGAAAATAACAAGCACAAAATGAAAACTTAAATACGAAAGAAAGCACATGTTGAGACTTAGGACATACAATACTTTATTCATACTTTCATTTGTCAACTTAAATAATAATATAATAATTACTTTAACTAGACGCGCGTGTGTGTATAGCAACGAGATTTTGTAGCTAAAAATAGTTACAGTGATATTTTGATTAAATGTTTTGTATAACGTTTTGTGTAACCAAAATGTAGCTATCTGCCGCAATAAAATCACATTATTATACACAGCTACTCATCTAGTGTATTTTTAATACTCGTGCATAGCGTGGGTTTTACATAATAATTTCATTATGTATTGTTATTGATTAATATTTTGCATTGATTTTTTGTTATTTTGGACCATTATCAATTACTAATATTTTGCATAAATTTTTGTTAGGCGAAGGAGTTGACTTTATTTAACTGCCATTATGTTGAGTTTAATAATGTTTAAATTTAACTACAAATATTATGTTTTAGACAATATTCGTGCTTAATAGCATGTAATTACTCTTAAAAAATCTCTTTATGGCTATCGTCAATATACTATAAATATTAATTATATTTGTCTTTGCTATATGGATAATATCGTGTATGAGTTTTCAAATCTGAAAAGCCGTAGAGTCGTGCTTTTATTTTAATATTTATCTTATTTTTAATGTGTTTTTGCTTTTAATTTATTTTGCCTTTGAAAAAACAAAATAGTAATTTTAGATGTATTTTGTTTTTAAACATGTGTACAAGCTGATTAAACTTATAAAGAGAAATTAATGTTAAATGTGAATAATAAAAAGAATACTTTTTGGACATCATTACTTTACCTCGTAGAGAGGAATAAATGAGTATGGAATATAAACCATATCGTGTATTCATTTAAGTTAACTCGTGTTTTTTACTTTTATATTTATAATATCTTCATATATACTAACGAGCTTTTCAACTCGTGCTTCATTGCAGAGCGCAAGGTTTTACATTAATGAAACATGTTCATCACATTTGTAGTTACAAACGCCTCCAGTCAACAACAAAGCAAACAACAAATACCCAAAATAGTCACAACAATTTGGTGTTTAGACAATATAACTTCATATCTAGCACAATACATTCATTTGGGTATATTATCATCTTCTTTTTGAGCTAAAATCAGCTGAACAACTTCTATTGCTGCATCAAAAACTGCTTTCACATTCACTGTTGACTTCAGCTCCACAATTCAGTAGAACAGGCCCGAGTGAAGATGATGTCTTGTTCTCCTATTTCATCAATCAACTACCTGTTGATATAAAAATCAATAATTCAGAGTTACGAAACAAAAAACACACCACGTATCATTAAAGCATTAGATTAGATATATACCAACTGTGCTGCGAAGGTCTGGGTGATGCAATTCAGCATCAGCAAAGTAGGACAAGTCAGCGTCTAAATGCTGTCCGCATAAGTTATTAGAATTGAAAAATAACCTATCAAAATATGTGTCAATGCATAAACAAGTAAAAATACATTTATTCAGATACTTATTTAATTATAATATACAACATTGATAAGAATAATAATTTTAGAAAAGCATATTTGTTTAAAAAAAATAAAATATGTCTCTTTTTAATTATTTATCATTAAAGAATCACAAACCCAATTAAAATAAATAATATTGATGAGATTCATTTCACATAATAAGAAATGGAGAATTCTTAAAACACTCTCAATATAACATATTTGTCATTGTCACATTAAGCACCATCTATTGGCTTTTGAAAAACCAAACACGTTAAATATCACATGTGAAGATAAGGAAATTTTGCATTGTTGGCAGAGATAGAGGCTGTTTGGAACTGTTGAAACTGTTGTGACTGGACATTGTTAGTAGGTTGAGTAGGTTGAGTAGATTGAAAGTGAACAGCAGGTTGTGAGAAGATAGGTTGATTTGGTTGTGAGAAAGCAGGTTGTGAGAAAGCAGTTTGAGTGAATGTCCCACCGGGTGTGCCAAATGTAGGCATTGGTTGTGTGAGTTCAGGTATGAAAGATTCTGAGGTATCATCTTGAGTAAACGAAGGTGAGGCAGATGAATTAGGGTCAGGATACGTGAATGTTGACTGAGTAGGTATAGTAGGCATGGATTCTGACATAGTTAATCGGTTAGAGAAACAAAGTTTTGTTGTGGTAACAAGTAATTCTTCTTTATCAGAGGCTCTCTCCAGGCTCTGATACCACTTGTTAGGATCTTGTACTAGATAGATCTTCTAGCCTACGTGGTTATATAATACTTATGTAATCACAAGTATATACGTGAGAGACTCTAATACTTGTTTAGGCGGAAACTAAACAACGTAAGTAGAAAGAAGAACAATGATCCTCTATGGATCTTTCTATTGATAATAAATTGTTTTTGTGCTTTTGCAATCGGTACCAAACCCTAATGCTAAAGGTTTCTTTTATAGAGAAGAAACCCTAAATTGGTCAACAAGAAAACTAAAATCACGTAAGAGATATACATCAATCTCTTCCTAATTTATCTCATTCCTATATTAATGAGATAATACTAGAATATAACTATAATTCCTTAATTACATTAATTACATTAATTACGTCTATAAATAACAATCAGCAGATTCTATCTCTGTCAGCAGAAACGAGAACAAGACCAGCAGAAACATAATCAGCAGGAATACTACTTGAACTGCCAGCAGGAACATTATTAGCAGGAATGCTACTTGAACTGTCAGCAGGAACGACTTAATGCTATTAGCAGAAACATCTCTAACAGCAGAAACGACACTTAGTCATTTTTAAGAATTCCCAACAAATAGAAAAATCAAAAACGAGTTTTAGGTGTTCTAAATCATATTCTCGATACCTAAACTACAAAAGTTAATTTTCAAAGGAGAAAAAGAGTAGAAGAGGACGAGCAACGCAATTAATTCCATAGGAGACAACGTGTAATTTCTTGTACTCTTGTAATCATTCAGTTTTTGGTATCATTCGTTAACTCGGTTAGTTTACCTTGGCTAAATCATTACTTTTGTATTAATTATGACGTTTGAAGGCTAATACCTTCAGGTATTAGCCATTATTATGAAGATCTTAATGATTCGTTTGTTTATCTCAATTTCTTAATTTATCATTGATTGTTTGTTTATGTTTTTCAATTTATACTTATTTACGTGCTTTTTATGCGACCTATCATTCAACTGGATCTAGTGATACGGACCAAGTAATCTAGATGTCGGGATAGCTCTCAATATAGTGATTTATACATCTAGACCAATAGGATCAGAAATAATGACCTATCTTTGCCTTTAGATTATGAGCTTAGTTAGACCAACAAGTGACCTCGGGATCAACGCGTACGTTCTCGATTAATTGGTAAAGACTTGGTTAGTGGACTGTATGAATGGCCATTAAGCAGTAAGTGGGTAAAGTCTCTATGAGCTAGGGTTTAACAAGATCACCATTTCATTAATCCTTAAGATAGATTATAATCAGCAAATAAGGGTGCTTTATGTGGATGCGTTTAATTATGACAGGATTCTACGTGTCTAGGTCTTAGGAAGAAGTATCGCCTAAGTCTTAAGAATGATATGCCACCTCGAGATAAGTAATCATTGCACTAAATAAACAAACCAACATTCTAATCAGATTAATGATGGCTAATACAGTTTTCTTATATTTGGCTCAATCTCTCTTTTATCTTTTGTTAATTTGCTTGCATGTGCCTTAGTGTCTTGAATTGGTTTTAGTCACCACCAAACCCGTGCCAGTCTTTCAGATTGAAAACCCCCCTTATCCATTAGATTTAGGATTAACATAGGTTTAGCATAGATTTTTGGCGCCATTGCCAGGGTGTGAAAATAATCTTGATTTTTATTTGATATTTTGGTTTTTAACATTAAATTAGATCTAACCCTTAGGATTGGTGTAGCTTAGAATAGTTTATATTCTTGTTTGTGTAATATGGCGTATTCAGTTTACTGAATACGACATATAAGTTATTTGATGGTTTTCTTCCCTAGTAAGGTTATTACAAGATGGACGACCGGAACATTACTATAGAAGAATACATGAGGCTCGAGGAAGAAAAAGCTCAAAAATGTGGGAAAGTGTTTAACTGGGAAACTGCTAAGTATGGTAAGATCTGGTATGATGAAGACGTTCACGACATCAGATCCGTTGAAACCGAATTCCCAACTATAGTCTTCAATGATAATTTGACGTTGAATGAAACACTCTTTTGTCAACCCACGGTAAGTTCTCTAAACAATAATGAAATTAACTTTAGAATATCGTTTGACGAATCCGACGATGAAGATTACACGGTAGTTTTTGACAAAAACTCGTTTTCTTATAAAATAATTTCTACCAATGATTTGAAAACGGATTCGGAAAATGATAATGAAAAAGTCAATATGCCTTTGTTTCCATCACCCGAGCCTTCGGTCAGTTGTATTGATGATTTAGACTTCTTTAAAGATTTTGAGAATGAATTTCCAGCAATTGTTTACAATGATGCTCTAACATCTAAATCAGATTTCTTAACTGAACCCAGTTTATGCCCTCAACATATCGATGAATTTGATTTGAAAGATGAAACATCATTGTCCGAATATGTTGAAGAGGAACAAAATGTTTTGTACTTTAATGATCTATTCCCTTTCAACATAATTTATCCTGATGATCTAAAATCGGATAAAGACAATGATGATAATGAAATCGATATGATACAATCTTCGAGGGGTAATGAAAATACACAAGGGTCAAATAAACTTCTGGAGGTACGTCACGATAAAATCAATAAAGTTTTCATTATGAAAAGTTTTGTCATGGAATTAAATGTAAATATCGTGGCTTGGAATTATCTTGTCAATGGGATGCTATTCAATCTTATTAAGAATTTATATGTGTCGTTTGGTATCTCATTCACCCCTAAATGGTATTATAAGGATGGTGATTGTGAGTCCAAGGTACGTTTTCTTTACTTTGTTAAATCTAAGGAAAATTGGTCTCCAAGAACGAATACGGCGTATCAGGTTAATACCTATACGGCGTATCCACTGTTTTACCTAAAGTTGATCAATTCAACAGAATTTACCCAATACGGCATATTTTTTAAACACCAATACGGCGTATCAAGTTTGGGTATAAAAGCCCAACTGATACGCCGGATTGAGTTTTTTACAACACATTTTTCACTCTCACATAAAATTTTAACTGTGAAAAACTCTTAGAGAATCCAATCCATTACATCTGTGTTTTTTATCTCTCTCGATTCATCACTACAAGGTAAGGAACCCTACTTCCATTTCGTTTTTCAAATTCAATTAAGGTTAGGGTTTGATTTTTGTAGATTAGGTGTTATATCGTAAAACCTTTTGTTTAGGATTCCCCTTTACTCTCTTAAGAAGATATAACTGGTATTATTGTTTTGATGTAATGGGTTAAATGGGTAGAATTGGGGAAATCGTTTTTTGTTTTTAATAGCAGAGCAATGCGACATATCCACTAAACATGGATACGGCGTATTGACTCAATTTTACCCAATCTCCAAAACCTCAATACGATGTATTCAGTAAAACGAATACGGCGTATTGACCTGATAAAGATCATGTGTTTTGATTCCCATACACCGTATTAATTTCTAGCCATACGGCGTATTGACTACAAATCTTTATACGGCGTATCCATTTATGAATACACCATATCCACCCTCAGAACAGAAGGTTTAAAAAATTATTAATCTTTATACTGATCTCGTTAATTATGAAGATATGGCACCTCTACCACCTCGTGATCAAAGACACTTGTGGCTTCGTTATCAGGTAGTGGGATACACCGAGGAGATAGTACACATTTTTGAGCAAAGGCTTGAGACGATATTTAGGAGACAGGTTAACCGAGTACATGAACTAGATTTCGAGCGATTGATTCCTGATATGAGACAGGATTTGGCAGAGAGGCTGAGGATGGTATATACTAGAGATGATGGGCAAGTGGTATTTGTGAGTCACGCTTAGAGGTGATTGTTTGGGATCCGAGCACCTTTAGTTTAGGAGTTTATACTCAAGTTCTTTAGCACTTGCAAGATCGGTAATGAGATGAGGTTACATGTCGCTGATACTTTATGTTTTCAGATAGGAGGAGCTAGACGTAGTATGACTTGGAGACAGTTCATTCTAGCTTTAGGTTTGCATACTGCCGAGGAGATGGTAGAGGAAGAATTTAGAGCATACTGGTTAGGGAGTGAGAGAGTGATCCCTGATAAGGGGGATCTTAGTGATTACTAGGTTGGTATTTCTTCTGGCAGGGACTTTTTGAGAGGCGCTCCCTCTTATACTTACATCAGAGATCTGGTTTAGAGGCTGTGCCACAGGTTGATCTCATACATCATTTTTGGAAGGGGCAGGCACCTAAAAAGGTGACTGCCACAGACCTATTCTATCTACATAGCATGGACCGAGGGGCAACTAACATCCCGTATCTATTAGCACAGTACTTGTCCAGGCACGCTGAAGGGAGGAAGAGCGGTGCCAGGTTATCAGGAGGACATTTTATTAGGCGTCTTTTGTCACACCCTACCATGGCTGAAACATGAGGCGTAACAAGATAGGCATCATTACAACACATTGGTGTCAACAATAGAGAATAACTAGAAATGCAACAAAATAAAATCCAAAGTGTTATGACGACTGATTTGCTGTCATGTAGGATTAATTTATTGATTACCAAGTTTTAAATTTATATTTAGCCGACTTATCCTAAAACAACACTTTAACGGCCAGTGTACCCGATCGGGTGGAGTTTCATGGTAAGTAGGATGTCAAACACTAAGAGCGAGGTCGTTAACCTTATAATATATCAGTATTTTAATTACTTGTTAAACCTATGCTATATACTCTTCTAACGATAGATGGGGGGTTTTTAGCCTGAGAGAATAGCATAGGTTTTATGGTGACAAATATCAATTCTAAACAAAATAAACATGCAAAAAAACAATCAGAAGATAAAAGAGCGGTGCAAGCCAAATAATAGAAAACTGTATTAGCCATATTAAATCTGATTAAATGCTAGTTTGTTTAGTTAGTGCAATGATTTCTTATCTTGAAGTGGCATATCATTCTTAAGACTTAGGCGGGACATCATCCTAAGACCTAGACACGTTGAATCCTGTCACAATTAACGTATCCGCATAAAGCATCCTTTTAGTTTAATTATAATCTATCTAGGGATTATAGCAATGGCGATCTTGAGAAACCCTAGCCCATAGAGACTTTACCCACTTACTGTTTGACGGTATTTTATATACTGGTAGTCCACTATTCAAATCTTTATCAATTAATCAAGAACATACTTGTTGAAACATTACGGGTCACCTGCTGGTCCAACTAAGCTCTTAATTTAAAGACAAAGACATAACATTATTTGTGATCCTATTAGTCCAGTAATATAGAACATGATATGGAGAGCTATCCCAGTATTTATCTCACTTGTTAGGCTTAACTAGACCCAGTTGAATGATAAGTCGCATATTCAAACACGTAGACAAGTATTATGTGATAAACATAATTAAACATTCAACGATAAATTAAGAAAATTGATTTTAAAACAAACCAAACATTAAAACTTCATTAAGATGGCTAATACCCAAGGGTATTAGCCCATAACCATTGTAATTATATAAGCGTGATTAATTAACTAAGGTAAACTAAACGTTTTACTGAACAATGTTGATCCCAATGAACAGATCTTGAACTCCTTAGCTAGATGTAAGGTTTAGTATCCTTGGATAAATCCAAAGGCACTAAGATTGAAACTTTGAGTGTATGATATAAACTATGCGGAATCTAGTTTATACCTTTACTCAAAGAAATCCCCAATACGCCGTATCCCACATTGCTCGGTACGACGTATCGACGAGTTTCCAAACTCTATAAATAAACGATCCTAAACTCAGTTTTTAGGATGCAATGAATCCCTTAACCACCAAGTCGACCTATAGCGACAAAAAGGACATGAGAAGGTCAGAAAAAGAGCCCTAAGATCATGAGGAAAACTCTTGTAATCTTTGAACAACGGAATACGCTTTGATTGAGGTTTCTTTATTTTTAAATCGTTCATAAATCACAAACCGTTTGTATTTTTACAATTGACTATCGGCTGATACCTTCAGGTATCAGCCATGTTTATAAAGATCTAATGTTTGGTTTGTTTATCTTGATTGCTTAATTTATCGTTGATTGTTTTATATTTATCAATTTATATTCTTCACTTACTAAGTATCGACCTATACATTCACTAGGTCTAGTCCTACCATATTAAATGTGCTGCAACTTCGGTGTTAAGTTGGGCCGTAAGGCTATCCGGGAATAGCTTCTCATATTGCAATTTATATATCTAGAATCATAGGATCACAAATATTAACATATCTTTGCCCTTTGATTGTGAGCTTAGTTAAGCCATAAGGTGACCTTGGTACCAACGAGTACGTTCTACTCAATTGGTAAGGACTCGGATAGTGGACTACTAGTATATAAAGAGCCATTAAGAAGTAAGTGGGTAAAGTCTCCATAAGCTAGGGTTTAGTAAGAGCACCATTATTAATCTCCTAAGATAGATTATAATCAACAAATGCTTGCTTTATGCGGATGCATCTAATTGTGACACGATTAGCGTGTCTAGGTCCTAGGAAGAAGTACCGCCTAAGTCTATGAATGATATGCCCCTTTAAGATAAGACAATCATTGCACTAAATAAACAAACATGCGTTTTATATCAGATATTCATGGTTTGATACTTTTCCTTACTTTATGTTCTTGACCTGCGTCTCAATCATTTTCCTGTATTCTTGTGTGTGGTTCATTGCTTACTTGTCATACAAAACCTTAGTTAGATACATAAAATCGTGGCCAGTCCTCCCCTCCCCCCCTCAGCTGAAAACCCTCCTTTTGCATATTTTAGGTTTACCTAGATAACTAAAATACTGAGAGAATTAGGAATTAACGCTCTCGCTCTTAGTGATCGACACCTTACTTACCCCGAAACTTCCAACTGAACACCGGTACAAACTGCCCGTGTAAAGTGTTTGTGTTTTAGGTAAAGTTCGCATAAAATAAATAGTAAAACGTGATACATAAAGCTATGTCAACCTATTATTTTGGTCACGTCTCTTTTCTTATTTCGTCATATATTAATGCCAACCATTTTTGGCGGCAAAAACAGCATTCCTGCTTTTTCGCAAACACTGTGTTCATGCTTCAAGATTCTGTTTCTAAGCGACCTCCCCATCACCCAAAGTTTAGTTAAAGTTTTCAAAAACATTAGGCCTTTTTAACCAACATCTACCTTGATTTCATGACAGTTCTTGTTTGATGAGTTGTAAAATTATGCTTCAAGTTGCTACATGGCTTAAGACCTTTGATGAATTCACTCGAGGATGGGTGATATAACACCCCCATTTTGACAAATATAGCAGCGGAAGCTATCCTGGAGGTTATTATTATCAAAGTAACAACATGACATAATCAAATATAACGAACTCGTAAAGAACTTTCTTGTAAAATTTAGTTATCATATCATTCATTATTCAGCAGTGTTTTTATAAGAAGAGAATCCCAAAATCTAGAAACATAAAGTTTGAATGATAACAGTTTAGCTATCTTCAAGTCCGTGCCACTCCGTGCCATAAGTTGCTCAGTTACCTGAGATAAACATGCGTAAAAAAGCACACAAAGTTTTGAGTGAAATTCAAAGGTTTAAGGTTAAAGCAGTTTGAATACAAATTCAATAGTGGGTTTACGTTGTTATACCAACACCCTAAGTGAATATAATTTCAATGAAGTACAATTATATAGTAAAACAGTATTAATTGCCCTAACTTATGACACCGCGACCTTGAGATAATCAATAATCACAAGTAATTGCCCCAACGGGTACCTTTTCCAAAACACCCGCATAGTTGTTCAAATGAAGTGGCGCTTGGATTACCAGAAAGTTAGTTTTACACCAACGAGGGAGTTCAATCCCAAATAGATCTATTCACAGCATTTGCGCTTACACAAAGTAATTAACAGTTCATGATAGATGGGGTCCTAATGCAATAGTAAAACTTAGGCAATAATGGGCCATCAGAAATCGCATACAGTTGAAAAATACTTGTATTCATGATTTATAGCATGTATCCCCCCCTCGCGGTTTATGAAACTTTCAAGATGTAAAATCGAGGCTATGAACTCACCCTAACAGGGAAATCTTGATTGATGGCAAAAGTATAATCAAGTGAAAAGTAACAGTCTCGTCACGCAAACCGTGGGTAATATTTCAAGTCTTAGTGTAATGGTTTTATGTTTCAAAACTTCATAAATTAACGTATTACTTGATTTATTAGTTTAATGAAATATTGTATCACATGTTCGTAGCTATCATAATCCAGAGGCCATGTAGTATCGTTTGAGGAGTCAGGGCACTTTAAATCGTAAACCCAACTAACTTGTCAAAACTAATACCCAAATGGAACCCCTCACATAAAATTCCCTAGTAACGTGATACGATAAGATTTGAAGTTTCTTCAAAAGCTAGTCGATGATAAATTACGTTAATTATATAACGTAATTATTTTATAATGCGTCGATCGTTGATTAATAGCGATAAATGTGTCCGGTTTTTTTAATAAAATCAAGTTTTATAATATTAATATATATTTTTATAATTTATATAAAAATATTATATTTTATATTTTTAAGTTTGCAAAAATGGCAATAAATACCCTTGATTTATAAACTTTTACAAATTTAGTCCTTTATATATAAAATATATATAAATTAATCCTTTAACTTTAGAACTTGGCAAAACAGCCCCATGTAGTTATAGCTTTAGGAAAATGACATTTTCAGCCCCTCTAGTTATAAATTTTAGAAAGTTACGATATATACCCCTATGCATGAAAACATTTGCAAATCAAGTCCAAAATTCATAATTTTGATATTTTTGAAATCCAAAAGAGTTTTGCAGCTTATGGCTTATTAGAATAAGCTAAAATAAGTAGAGTTTACGAGCTTATAGCTTATGGAAAGGGCGTATGAGCTTAAAAGATCAAAATGGGTGCGTATGGTTTAGGAAAACTAAAACCGAATGGGTTTGTGAATCAAAAGCTTAAACAAGAGTTTACACATGATCTTAAGAAGTTTATTAAAGTTTCAAAACAGAATATGAGCTTATTGAATAAGCTTTTGAGCTTATAAGGGTCGAACGAGCTTATTAGGGTTAAGGGCATTTGGTTTTAAAAGAGATTTAAAACATTTTTATTATATGAAAAGGTTAAAACAGGGTAAGACATGATCTAAGAACATTATATAAACATGTAGAATGGATTTAGGCTTACTAGAACTCGAAATGTAGCAAAATGGGTTGAAACGGGTCAAAAGCCCCCGCGTATTGATTTGGAAACGAGTTTAAGGCTTCTAGCTCGACTTCTATGGTTTCAATTCTTCTCCATGGCTTCTAGTATTTCTGCTTGAGTGACCATTTGAGTGTATAGTGAGTTTGTGAATGAGCTTGAAGTGTTTGAAGTCTTGGCTATTTATAAGAGGTCAAAACTTGGTGACCAAGTTGAATAGGGTGATGCGGTGGCCAATCTAGATTAGGGTAAGTATTATAAGCTAGCTAAAATAGCATGGAAAGGTGAAAGGAGATTATGAGGCCCAGTTTGCCAAGAATATTACAAGGCAATGTATACCTTGGTGATCAAGGTTTAAATGTGGGTATGGGTGAGTAGAGTGGTGAGTGAGATGCTTAAGATGACAAGGAGGTGAGTCATGAAAGTGCTAGGATACTAGGTTAGGTTTTAATAGTTTAAAATGGGTGGAAATGGGTTACGGGTCAAAATGAGGTACGGGTTAGGGTTTATGTTTTTAGTTTAGGGTTTTGCGAGCTAAGGTTAAGTTTAGGGCTTGGATTAAGGTTTAGGATTAGTGTTAGGGTTAGGGTTAGGATTTAGGATCAAGGTTTAGTGTTAAAGAGTTGGTTCCGGATTATGTTTTTGGTTTGGTTTTAGTAAAAACTAACTAGGGTTTTAGATTTAGGGTTTAGATCATTTAGGGTTAGGGTTTAGGGCTAAATATCATGCATTGTGATGCTAATATGTTATGCTAAAGGAATGGTACGAAATTCATTTGAATTTTGGAGGGAAAATGAGTTAGTTTGAATTCGTGCTTCATGGATTTGTACATTGAGCTTAAATGACTTGTACATTGACTTGGAGGGAAATGATATTTGAATTTTATGTATGGTACTCTTGTACACATGTACATTCATTTTGTATGTATATATTACATATAATTAGGGTTTTTATATAAACGTTAATGAATAAAGTTCATTTAATAGTAATGTTTTGAAAAGTACGTTAAATGGATAACGTATTTGGTAAAAATGATATTAGAACATTGACTTGAAATATTAGGATGTTTACATGATATAAACATAGATATAGATGGCATTGGTAGAGGTTGCGTGAGCTCATTTACTTTAGTTATGTAAACCACATTACATAATGGAATAAAGCGAAAAATTTCCCTATAAAAAGGTGGTCTATATAATAGATAGATATTACAGTGCATCTAATTTAATAGATGGATAATTACAGTGATAAAAATTACAGGTTGTTATAGTCTTCATCCCTTAAAAGAAATCTCATCCCGAGATTTAGTTGGATGCCGGAGTGATGTTTGAAAACAGATGGGGTACTTGTCACGAATTTGATCTTCGCGTTCCCATGTAAATTCTGGTCCTCGTTTGGAGTTCCATCTTACTTTGACTATAGGAATACGACTTTGTTTCAGTTGCTTGACTTCTTGATCCATGATCTCCACTGGTTCTTCCATAAAGTTGAGTTTGTCATCAAGTCAAAGCTCTTTCATTGGAATGACAAGGGATTCGTCAGATAAGCATTTCTTTAGATTAGAAACATAGAAAGTACTATAGACATTACTGTGCTCTTTAGAATCTCCAAGTTTATATGCCACTTACGGGCCAATCCGTTCCAAGGATTTTGAAAAGTCCAATTACCGGTGGATTAGCTTTTCCTCTTTTTTGAATCGGATGACACCCCGTTACAGTGACACTTTAAACATAACACGATTCTCTGAACCTTGAAATTCTAAAGCATTCCGCCTAACATTGCATAACTTCTAAGCCAATCTCTTGCAGCTTGCAAGCGTTTCCCGAATTTTGCTACATCTTGTCAGTTGGATTCATGGATTATTTCGGTCCGCCAGTGAGTTTAAACATCTCCAACTTCGGCCCAGCAAACAGGTGATCTGCACTTTCGACCATAAAGTGCCTTAAATGGTGCTGCCTTAATACTGGCATGGTAACTGTTATTGTAAGAAAATTCTACTAATGGTAAGTGTTTTTCCCATCCTTTTCCAAAATCTATAACACAGGCTCAAAGCATGTCTTCGAGTGTTTGGATGGTTCTTTCACTTTGTCCATCGGTTTCAGGATGATATGCCGTACTCATATCTAATTGAGTACCCAAAGCCTTCTGGTAATGCTAAGATTGAAGCTTCACATAGCTTCTGTTTTAGCAGTTGGAAGGCTGAATCTTGGTTTTCTCCCCAAATATACTTCTTGTTTTTCTGGGTTAATTCAGTTAAAGACTTTGCAATCTTCAAGAAATCTTTGATAAATCTTCGATAATAGCCGGCAAGCACTACAATTGACGTATTTATGTGGTGTAAGTAGGAGATGTGTCCAATTCTTAAACTGCTTCAACCTTGGCGGGGTTTCACAATGAAGTCCTTGACTATCAATTAAGTGTCCAAGAAATTATACGATACTAATCCAGAAATCACACTTGGAGAACTTGGCATACACTTTCTTTTTTCTTGAGTAAATTCTAGGATTTATTCCTAGATGATTTGCGGCTCTTCCCCTTTGTTACGAGAGTTAGATTAAAGAATATCACGATGCACACATTACGAATTTGTCCAAGTATGGTTTACACACACGGTTCATGAGATCCATGAATACAGCAGGTGTGTTAGTTAAACCAAATGGCATCACTTGAAATTCATAATGTCCGTATCTTGTTCTGAAAGCAGTCTTGGGAATATCTTCATCCCTTACTCTCAGTTGATGATAGCCTGATCTTAAGTTAATCTTCGAGTAGACACTCGAACCTTGAAGTTGGTCAAATAAGTCATCAATCCTGGGTATGGAGTAATGATTCTTTTTCCGTATTAAGTTTATTCAAGTCTCGGTAATCGATACACATTCTGAAAGATCCGTCTTTCTTTTTGACAAATAAGACAGGAGCTCCCCAAGGCGAAGTACTTGGTCGGATAAAACCTCGATCTGATAACTCTTAAAGTTGGTTAGATAGTTCCTGCATTTCTGAAGGAGCTAATCTATAGGGTGCTCGGGCTACAAGTGTTTGTTCCTGGAAATAAAATCGATTGGAATCCTACTTGGCGAAGCGGGAGAAAGGCCAGGTAGATCTTCAGGAAAAACTTCCGAAAATTCTCTGACTACTGGTATATCTTCTAGTAATTTCTCGTCCGAATTCTTCTCTATTACTTGGGCTATGAAAACTTGACAACCTCAGGATATATATCTTTCGGTTTTTATACAGGATATGAGATTTAGTCGGGCTTTACTTCTGTCACCTCGAATGATTAAAGTTTCACCTTTGATTGGGATGTGGACGACTTTCTCGTCACAGATAATTCTAGCATGATACTTGGATAACCAATCCATTCCAATGACGACCTCGAAACTACCGAGTTTGATCGGCATAAGACCAATTTCAAAAGGTTGGTTTAACAAAGTCAGGGTGCAACCCTGAATAACAGTGTTTGTGCTTACTAGGTTTCCGTCAGCCATTTTGATATTGTAAAAGGTATCTATTGTAATGGGTGAAATATTTATCATAGAGGCAAGAGATATGGATACGAAGCTTTTATCGGCTTCAGAATCAAATAATAGTCTAGCTAGATGTTGGTTTAGAAGGAACATACCCTGACTATGTTTGGGTCTTGGTGAGCATTCCTATCCCTCAGCATGTAGGCTCTTACCCCTATTGTTTTGGTGCCTTTCGGCACGATTATGCATAATGCCCTTTCTCTCCACAGGCATGACAAGTAACTGTCACTAGTAGCAGATTACTTCCAATGGCTGGCCCTTTGTTTCTACAGTTCTTAGTCAGATGGCCCACCTTGTTACAAGTATTACACTTAACAGTGCAAGGTCCTATGTGATAAAGAGTGCATATCTTACACAAAGGACGGTTTCCAGTATACCCATTGTTTTAAGTTGGAGTGACAGCATAAGACCTGAAGGTTTCCTGTCTTCTGTTCTGTTGTGGTTGGTGATTATTGTAGCGGTTGTTCGTGTTAGTGTTATGATAGTTGTTGTTGAAAGTTCTTCTGTCGTCAAACTTTCGTTTATGATCACTTGATACTTGCACTGGAGTGTGCTTTGTTACCTGATCCATTAGCCTCTGGGCTATGGCAGAAATAATACAATCAACCACATCCGTAACCGATCTCTTAACCTTATTAAACAGCCGAGCATTGCGTTCTTGCCAAACAAAATAGCTGCCGCAGCAACAACGAGCTTACCAATACAACTCTTAGAAGACTTCCTCTTAGCAATATGCATAAGATGCGTGACAATAGGCATTCGACTTGTCAGTTGTTCGACTTAGTTGTTTGACTTGAGTTGTTCGACTTGAGTTGTTCGACTTAGTTGTTCGACTTCAGTTGTTCGACTTCCACTACTACGAAACCCAAAAACTTAAAAACACAAAAAGACACCTTTTTGATGATTGTTTTGCAAAAATACTTGTACAACTAGTGTTACTAAACCTATAGGAACAAGAAAAATGAAAACTTTAAGGTTTTTAAGCCGAAAAATTTAAAATCAAGATTTTGCTCTTTATAAGATTTTCGAACACAAAAATGTAACAAAAATGATATTTTTCTAGATTCAAAGCTTGTACACCTATATCTTAAAGATACTAGATCAGATTTACCAAGGTAAATAATCCATTAGTGTACACAATAGCTTTGGAATCAAAAAAAGAAAAAATAAAGGATGATTTGTGCAAAAAGAAACGAACCAAAAAGAAAACTTAAACACAAAAACTAAACACACCACTCCATGGCTATTGATACCAATTGAAGAATACAAGTAATCTTTGATATGAGATAGGAAGGAACTTAGTGAGAGAGAGAGGAAGGAAGGATGTATTCTAGAGAGAGAAAGTAAGAAACATATAATTCATAAGTAAAATAAGAATACAAAACCAACCAATCAACACCCTCTCCATGTGTGGAGATGGTATTTATACTTAGTGAGTGGCCGGTTGGGCCTTGGCCTGCATGGGCTTTCCATGGGCCTTGGACTAACTAGCCCACTAAGTTTCCAAATATTGCTATACGAGCCATCTATTGATATCTATGAAGTGACCAAGACTTTTCTAGGAATTTAGTAATTCCTAACATAGCATGAACAACTTGCCTTTGTACTGTACATAGTCAAAATTTAACAAGTGTTGTTATTTATACCACACATCTCGTGGCTATGTTCTATCAAAAGCTATAACTAGTATCTAATCTGGTAGTCCGATGGTCCTTCCTGGCTATTCTTGTGTTCATAGATTGCATTTAGAAGACTTTCCTTATCTGCTTGATGACGAACCTGGACATCTTCGATGGTTTGTTCTAGAATAGCAATCCTGAAGCGAGCCAGAGAAATCTTGTTGTTATTTCCCAATTGCTTTCTTTGAAGTTTAGCAATTTGAGCACGAGCCTTTTGGAGTTCAGCTTCTAGATTGTCAAAATCTTGTTGTATGATCACCCGACCTTTTCCAAGACCTTCTATTTTGTCTTCTATGTGCTCAATGCGGTCGAGAGAGAGTTCATCTAGGTGATTCAAAATTTCCTCAATTTGCTCCTCGTGACGTTCCAGACTTGTCTTACGAGAGCTTTCTCCTATCTCAAATGCTTGAGGTAGGGCAGAAGTAGAGGAGGATGATCGGTCACGACCTCGTTTCTTAAGTGGCAATAATTCCTCAGGAAGAAAGAATTCTTGAGGATTAAACATTGGAGATAGCATTGAAGATGGAGGCACAATAGTTGGTGGTGGAATAGGTGATTCTTTAGCATAATATGCATGCATGACCTTCATATAGGGGTCATCATGAAAAAGTGAAAGAGTTGGTGAAGCTATTGGAACTAAACCAAATGAGTTATTTGAAGAGCTAGAATAAGTATTTCCTGGTGAAGCTGGGACATAGTCCGGGGAAGCCGGGATATAGTCAGGAAAGTTAGAGGAAAAAGCATCCTCAATATTAGAAGTAGGGTGGTTGGGAGAAGACATCACTCTGTTAACAACCCAGTGGTAAATAACATAAGTTATTTATATAATAGTATAATAGTTATGTATTTTACATACTATTCAGGAGATAAAGTGGCACGGAGGACTTTCTTGGATAGAAAAAGAAAAGTAGTTATAGTTAAGGTTTCAACCTTGTTCTCTATAACCGTGGCTCTGATACCAATCTATAACACCCCCATTTTGACATATATAGCAGCGGAAGCTAATCTGGGGTATTATTTCATAGTACAACAGTCATAATCATAGAAAACGAATCGTAAAGAGACATTTTTGGAAAATTTAGTTATCATTCATTTATTCATCAGAGTTTTTACAAAAGAGATGTCCCAAACATCTAGAAACATAAAGTTTGAATGATAACAGTTTAGCCATCTTCAAGTCCGTGCCACTCCGTGCTATAAGTGGCTTAAATACCTAAGATAAACATGCTTAAAAGATCAACACAAAGGTTGAGTGAAATTCATAGGTTTATGTTAAACAGTTTGAATACAAGTTCAATAGTAGGTTACGTTGTTATACACCCATAAGTGTAATAATTTTAATGAGTATAATTATTATAAAAAATAGTATTATTTCCCTAAGCTCATGACACCGAGACCTTGAGATAATCAATAATCACATGAAGTTGGCCCAACGGGTGCCTTTGCCAAACACCCGCATAGTGATTCAAATGAAGTGCGTTTGGTTACCAGAAAGTATAGGTACACCAACGGGGAAGCTCAGTCCCAAATAGATCTATTCACAACATTCGCGCTTACTCCAAAAAGTAATTAACGGTTCATGATAGTGGGGTCTTAATGGCAAAAGTAAGGACTTAGGCAATAATATATCAGGATAGCATACAGTTGGAAAAACACTTGTATTCATGGTTTATAGCATGTATCCCCCTCGCGGGTTTATGAAAACATTAGAAGATTTAAAATGCGAGGCTATGAACTCACCTTAACAGGGAAAATCTGATTGATGGCAAAAGTATATCAAGTGAAAGTAACGGCCTCATCACGTAACCTGGGGTAATATGTCAAGTCTTAGTGTGATTATTTATGTTTCAAAACTTCATAAAGTTTAACGTATTACTTTGATTTATTAATTTATGGAAATATTGTATCACTGTTCGGGCTATCATAATCCAGAGGCCATGTAGTATCGTTTGAGGAGTCAGGGCACTTTAAATCGTAAACCCAGCAAACTCATCAAAACAAATACCCAAATGGAACCCCTCACATGAAATTCCCTAGTAACGTGATACGATAAGATTTTAAGTTTCTTTAAAAGCTAGTCGATGATAAGTTACGTTAATTATATAACGTAATTGTTTTATAATGTGTCGATCGATGATTAATAGCGATAAATGTATTGGGTTTTAATAAAATCGAGTCTTATAATATTAATATATATTTTTGTAATTTATATAAAAATATTATATTTTATATTTTTAAGTTTGCAAAAATGGCAATATATACCCTTGATTTATAAACTTTTACATGTTTAGTCCTTTATATATAAAGTATATATAATTTAAACCTTTAACTTTGAAACTTAGCAAGATACGTCCTTATAGTTATAATTTTAGTAAAATGACATTTTCAGCCCCTCTAGTTATAAATTTCAAAAAGTTACGATATATACCCCTTGCATGAAAACATTTGCAAATTAAGTCCAAAATTCATAATTTTGATATTTTTGAAATCCAAAAGAGTTTTGCAGGTCATGGCTTATTAGAATAAGCTAAAATAAGATGTTCTAATGTAACTAAAGTTTAGAAAAAAGATTCGTTAGCTAGAAAATCAAAACGGGTCATTTTAGGGTTTTAACCAAAAATGCATGGGTTTGGGGATTCAAGGGTTAAACAAGAGTTTATATAGGATCTTAGGAGTCTTATGAACATTCTAAAATAGATTATGAGTTTATTGAACAATATTATAAGCTTACATGATCTAAAATGGGTCGAAATGGGGTTTTTAGGTTTGTACGCCTAGATATGGATTCAAGACCTTCCTGTTGATTCTTGGCTTCTATTATGATCTTAGGGACCTTCTACTTCTTCCTTGGCTGGGCTAGAACTCCATTTGTGTTTGTGATAAAGATTCGAGGTGTGTTTGAAAGTGTAGGGGGGTTCGGCTATTTATATGGGTCGAAACCCTTGGTGCCTAAGTTTTATGCTTAGAGTAGGGATCAAGGGCTGTAGAGTGATGACTAAGGAAGAGTATAGGGTGAGTAGGAAGAGCTAGAACTAGCTATGACGAGGTGTGGGGTGGTGGTGTAGCCGTGGCATACAAGAAGGGACAAGGAGGTGACAAAACAAACTTGGTGGCTAAGGGTGGTGATGGAGGTTCTTGTGTGCTTGCTTGGTGACATGGTGGTGATGTCATAGAGGTGCTTGAGGTGCTAGGTTGCTAGCTTAGGTGTAAATGGGTCAAAAAATGAAAGAAAAGGGTGTCGGGTTGGTTTTGGTTTTGGCTTAGGGTTTAGGGTTTTAATTCGAGTTAGGGTTAGGGTTTAGGATAGTTTAAGGTTTAGGATTAAGGTTTAGGATTAAGATTAGGGTTTAGGATTAAGGTTTAGGGTTTAGTTTTAAGGTTTAGGGTTTAGGAGTCATGCATTAAGTGTTTGTACCTTGTGCTAAAGTGGTAGTAAGAAACTAAAGTGATTTAGGAGGTAAAATGACCTAGTTTGGTTTTCTTGCATTATTGACTTGTACATTAGGCTTTAGAAAGTTGTAACTTGATTTAGGAGGGAAAAGATATTCAAATGTTGTGCATTGTACACTTGTACACATGCTTGAAGGCTTGCACATTCATTTTATATGTATACATTACATATAATTAGGGTTTTGATATAAACGTTAACAGATAAAGTCTGTTTTGATATAACGTTGTAAATGGTATGTTAAATGGATAATGTACTTGGTAAAAATGATATTAAGATATAGACTTGACATATTAGGATGTTTACATGATATAAACATAGATATAGATGGCATTGGTAGAGGTTGCGTGAGCTCGTTTACTTTAGAGATGCAAGTTACGTTGCATAATGAGATAAAACAAAATTTTCCCTGTAAAAAGGTGGTATATATATAATAGATGGATATTACAGTGCATCTAATTTAATAGATGGATAATTACATTGATGAAAATTACGGGTTGTTATATGCACTTTCTAATCTTTACAAGATAAGCCCCTACACTTTCATAAAACAACAAATATAGAAATAAATAAATGAATAAGGTAATTACAACTTTACCTTATTTACCTGAAGATCCCTGAAGTATAAAGAACATTGGTTTAGCTGAAACCAGCTTAGACAAGCTGATAACGAGAAATATTCCAATAAACCCATTAATAAGCAAGTGGTAGTTGTCACAACTAATAATATGAACTAATGTACGAGTTTTACACTTATACTAACATATACCTTATCAAGATCAAGCTGAAGTGAATCAGTAATACAAATAGTATTCATACCGCTATCATGAAGATCTTTAGTATTAGTTGACTTATTCTCCTCAAGCAATTATTTCAGGTGAGTAGCCTGTTGAAATGCCATACAAAATGGGAAGAACTTATACGGGTTGGCGGTTTCAACAATTTAGCAAAGTTTAAACTCGTAACTTATGGCATATGCTATTTGTAAGAAAGCTTCAGGAAACGTGGACGAATCTTCATGTTTCTTAAGCTGAAAACACAGATTTTTGGCATCTACGACCTGTCCAAGCTACACTGCATAAATAAAATAAGAAAGGTTAAAAAAATGTAAGACCACGAAAGCAAATTTGAAGCAACTTTACCACTTGCATATATTTTTGACAATCAATACTAAACTTGATACCAACAAACATTTGACTTTATAATACCCAAGGAGGAAAGCAAACATATACATGGCTACTAAATGCTTATTTAATTATTGTACATGATGAGCCAATATAAGATTTCAACATTAAGACTCCCTATAATTTACAACCATAGACTACAAATATGCTTGTGTAAAGGAATCACACTGAATATGCTTGTGTAAAGGAATCACACTGAATGAGCAAAAGACCTTATGTTGGTATACTCAACTGACAATGATTGAGATACACATATTTGGCATAAACTCGTATATATTTTAATCAAAAAATATTAAATGAATACTCAAAAAATGAGTGATAATCTCCATAACATTAAAACTAAGATTCTACATGACAAAAAAAGAGCATGTAATCATAAACAATGTAAAATAATACATAATAAGCTCATAATAAGCCCATGAAATAAGCTAATGAAATAAGCTAAAATAGACACCCTCTTGAACTTAAATGTCAAAAAATCCTACTAATAAACTAATATGTATAAAAGCCCCCATTCTAAAAACTAAAGTAGCCAAATTTAAACTCCTCGTAACATAAATACACATATATTAAATTCAAAATCAAATTAACAGAAAATAGAAAAAAAATTATACCTGATCCAGTTGTAGCACATTGGTTGGATTAAACAAAAAGAAAGCCTAATAATCAAAACACCCACGAATTCAAAATCAAAACATCTACAGAAAATGGAATTACCCACGAATTATATTCAATATATTATATCTTCAATGGACAAATGAAAAGATTAGACTAAAAATAGGAAATCAATATTACGAATGATCAGATCATCATTGATGATAAGAACCCTAACAATTTGAATATGGTGAAATTCCAATCTCCAATTCGAACAACTAATTTTAAAAACACACAATAAATCATTAGTAATGTTTGATTTGAATGGGAGAGATATTGGGGTGAAAGTTGTAACTAAAGAATGAAAGCTGCGAAATTGTAGCAAGGTTTATGCAAGTTTTTAATTGTCCAAAATACCCTTAGCGTTACACTGTTATTGCTTAGTCACCAAAATGTTCTCATATTGCCCTCTGAGTCAGCATTTCAGTCAGCATTAAAACAACCATGTCAGCAGCCTAGTCATCATGCATTAATTCATGTCTTGCCTCTTATATATATATATATATAATATAATAATATAAATACTATATATATCTATATATATATATATATATATATAAATATAGTATATAGTGAGACTTTTACTTTTCAGAACCATTCTTAGTGCTGAGAACTGAAGAACCACTAAAAACATGCAAGCACGCCTTCAATAATTATATTTTTGCCACTATTATCTAAAAAACTAGCATATCTGTTTTAAAAAAACATATTTGTACTAAAGAATTTGATGAGAAATTAAAAATACAAATTTTTTCTTTGAAGGTGTGCAGTATATTCTTATAAGGCGAGCAACAACAAATATTGCTACCGTGTGCAAGGTATTTTTGTGAAAGAAATGAATATTCATGAATGATACTGAAGAACATAGGTGTATTTCTTACGATTATTGATGATTATTCATGTAAAAAAATTTTTTTATTTTTAAAAAGCGTGCATGTATGTTTTTTTGTGGTCTGTCAGTTCTCGCACTAAAATGGTTTTCTGAAAAAGAAAGTCCCCCTAATATATATATATAGTATAATATATATAATATATATTATTATATATATATATATATATATATATATATATATATATATATATATTGGCATTTTCTTTGCAGAACCACTTTTTTGTACAGAACCTACAGAACTACCTTTTTCACTCTTAATAATGCATGATGTACATCATATTAATGCAATATGTCATTATTGTAAATATCTACTACTTATTTTGGAAAAATAAAATAAATCAAGGGTAATTTAAGTATTTGGATTCATCCCTAAAAAATTGCTAAATACCAAAAAAAACTGCAGCCTCTATTTGGATCGATCTAAAAACCTTTCTCTCTCACTTGACCTAAAAACCTCCATCGATTTCTCTTTTCCTCACACAACTGCCTCCATCAAAAACACAAATCTCTGTCTATCTCTCTCAATTGAAACTCTCACACACCTTTGTAACCGGTACACCCAAACATTCGATTTGCGTAACCGATCCAAAATCCCACGTTTTATCATGTGGTGATAGTTCCATTTCTCATTATCACGACATGAATGACCAAATGGTTTAATTGAAAAACCTTACCTACCCAACTCATACTCCATCTATCATTTATTTTTTCTTTTGACGGTTACACCAAATCCAAGGCTACATACATATATTTTTGTTTTGGCATAATAGATTGGTATGGATTTATGATTTATATAAGGAAGGTCAAATTATATTGTACCATCTTTCACATCTGCCATCTTAGATGCGAGGTACAGTTTTAATAAACACATCAAAATCAATATTTGATTCTTTATTTTTGAAATTGATTTAGTTATTAAAATCGTTTTTTATTTATTATTCGGTTCAGTCTTTGAAATCAATTTTGATTTTAATTTTTAAATTTTTTATTACGGTTTCAGCATAGGTCATTAATTATGGATGTAAGGGAATTGTTAACTTTTAAAATAAATGAAACAAATCGGTATATCACAACAGTGGTTTGCACTACTGTCTAAGGGTGTGTTTGGTATGGGTCTATGAGAATAAAAGAATTATAGTTGGAATGATAGTGATGTTTGGTATATTATTGTGGTTATGAAAAATTGGAATCATGTATTAATTTGTGGGCTCTCTCATAGGAGGCTAATGTGCCTCCTTTTCAATTTCATTCCCATTATCATTCCATGTTATTCCGAAACTCATTCCCATTGTGATTCCAAATAACAAACCAAACGCACCCTAATATTATTTCATTAGATTTATAAGTGCAATTTTTGTATGTTAATTTGAAAATGTATAGTTTTTTTTATATAGTTTTTTTGTTGCAGTTGACCACAATAGAATTATGATTAGGTATAGTGGATTTGTGTTTCTAAATTTTTTTATGGAATAAGAGTTTCATTTGTAAATATGATTAATAGTCTATGTTTGTTACGATGTAAAACAAATTTCAATATTTAATGAAAGTGCATACATGTTTTGTGGCCTGCATAAAATATTTAAGCATATACTCATGTGTCTTTTATTGTTGACATAAAATCCAAGAAATATGTAAGCATATATGTTTAGATTATGCATATCTGTTTAGATTATGCATATGTCTTTACTAGTTGTGCATAATAAAAATAATAATGAGTATTTGTAATTTCAGGTATTGACAGTATTTGATAAAGACGAAGACCAAGACCTTGTTTAATTATGAAGTTTATGTGGTAACCGCAAGCATACATGTTTTTGGAAGGAATGCACATATGTTCTAATGAATTTGATGAGAAAACGCAACGTGCACATATGTTCTTAGAAGACGTGTTCATATGATCTTGGAAGAGTGCACATGTGTTTTTCGAAGAGTGCACACATGTTTTTAAACAACATGGATATAGTTGGATTAATATTTCTAATTTATTTCATTTGATATCAAATTTTGTTTATGTATTTATGTTTTTGGTTTGTTATTTGTATTCAAAAAATGTATTTCATTTGATATCAATTTTTGTCTATATTTTGTGTTATAAATTTGAAGATTAAAGAATGTGCACAAGAAACATATATGTAATTATCATATTAAGTTAAAAATGTACACTAGAAACATGGAATTTACAATATTAAAAAAAACATATATGCACTCATTTTTTTTCTTTTGAAACAGTATATACTAAAAAAATATATAAAATAAAATAAAAAAAATAATTCTGAAAATTAAAAGGTTTTAAAAAAAACATGTTTTTAATTAAAAAATTCAAAAAAAAGTCAAAAAGTTTTTGACTATTATACCCTTTTGAATTAAATATAAAAAAAAATCATAACTAAAATCTAATTGGTTTAAAGTGGTTAAGTAGTTTCTGTACAAAAAATGGTTCTGCAAAGACGGTCCAATCTATATATATATATATATATAATTAATATATATACGTATATAATATATATATATAGTGGAGAACTTCATTTCAAAACATTCTTAGTGCTAGAACTGACAGAACCACAAAACACATACATTTTTTTGAGTTATTCACGGACTTTAATAGATATGTATTTTTTTGCACATATGTTCAACAACAACATAAATTTTTAAAAAAAAACATAGTAGTTCAAATAATTAGATAAAAAATTGGAAATACAAACATTTTCTTAAAAGGTGTGCAATGTATGTTCTTATTAAGGCGTGCAACAACAATATTCGCGTATGCGTGTAAGGTTTTATGTACAAAAAGATGAAGATTTTCATGATGATACAGAAGAACAATACGGGATTCTTACGATTATTGATGATGCTTCCATGTATTTTTTTTATTTTAAAAGGCGTGCAATATGTATGTGATGGTTGTGTCAGTTTCTCGCACTAGTATGGTTCTTAAAAGAAGTCCCCTATATATATATATAATATATATATATAATCATATAAATATATATATATATATATATAATATATATATATAGAGGTTAATGGGGTGTAGCATCTAAAATGTTAAAATAAAAGTAATATAAACCATTGGATCTATTGAATAATTTTATATGATATAAGGATTGGTTTCTCATTCCAAGTCTTATCTTGATTAGGGCTTGAAGGGTATATAAACCCTTCATCCATAGCTCATAAAAACGTCTCATATAATTACACAACTCACAAAAATAGATCCATCTCTCCTCTATCACTCATAACAGCCAAATACAAAACCCTAATTAGGGTTCTTCCATTTTCCCCCTTTTCCACTTTCTGGAGATTTTTAGTTAACCCTAAGGGTTATGTTTTGGTGTGATTCGATCCCAGGTCTATTACAGAAGGTGTGGTACGTTGGTTTACAGGTTTTTAAGGCGTGACAACAAGAAGAAACTGTGTAGGGTTCATTTCAGTGATTTTAGGTAATCACTGGTCAAATTCGGTGATTCATTTTTGGTAGAAACCCTAGATCTTCCTTCTGATTTTCGGTACACTTCACTTGGGTTGATTTTGGTACTTGATTCAAGATGCAAGGTGTTAAAAAGGTTGTTTGGGATACACGTGAAGTAAGGCTAGCATCCGGGCGTGCTTGGTTGACGTGTTTGTGTGAGAAACCATAGAGGTGGTAATTTAACTACTTTGTTTCATTCTCGTTCAGTACATCAAGAGGTTAGCCTTATTGTGATTATTATGTGTTAATTTTATATGTCATTCTAGATCCATTCCGCTGCGATACTTGTGGATGTAATGGTTATATGATTGTTAGATTCCAACAAAGATTATATATACAATCACTCAAACTTGTTTATACCTGAGTATCTTCACAAAACCAATAAGTCACTAGCTTCTTGAAATCCTCTTTCTCAAATTTAGTATCAGTTTGAGTGGCTACAATTTCATCAACGGTTAGGCTTGAATCAAATAAATGCTTTTTTAGCTCATATTTCCGTGTCTTCCACTTTCGTCCTATATCCGACATGACCTACAATCTGATTTCTTCGATTTCAACGGGAGAAATTCAAATTTGGCCTACAATTTAATATTTAGCAAGCATATTAGTGATGTATAAATCATGAATATTTATAAATTAAATAATATCTTTGTATAAATATTACTAGCTACGTAACCCGCTCGACGGGTGGGTTCGCTTTTGTATTTTTGTTTTCATAAGAGGTGTGTTTGTGTGTCTTTGGCTTAATTATTCCGATTGTGGAGTCCATTTGGTGCGTGTGTATTTTTATCTTGATGAAAAAGGTCAACCCTTGCTGACTCCATTGGCTCGAGCCTTTACTGATCTCCCACCTTGGACAAAGTCTACTAAGGCATTCAATATGGGTTGAGTCCACAAATGCTCCAACGTGTTCCTTGATTAAAGATTTCCAAACTCGATATCTTTCATAGAAAGAACTTGGCCGTCTCCTCATGATACATAATAACATGAACCTGCAAATAATTGAATATATGCATATGATCGTTAACATTAAACAATTTTAGTTTATGAAAAGATACTTTGTGTTCCGCATGCTACATTACATAATAACATGAACCTGTAAAGTATTTTCCTCACTTTATAAATACGCAAGTTGGCCAGTGGTTTGTATGGCAATGCAAAGTTTCTCGGGTCGAATTGGGTGAGAGAATTGGCAAAACAAATCTTGATTCCTTTTTTGAAACCAGCTCGTCGAAGTTGTTGACAACCACTTGGGATGCTCTTGCTAGATCTTTGTAAAAAAACACATACTTTGGCTACATAAACACTTTTGCAAAGCTATAACATAATATATGATATATTTGTAGTTTGTATGTCTTCACAGTTTGATTGCACACTTATTGGTTGAGTGAATATACTTGAAACATCACAAGCAGACAACCATAACTTATGGATTCAACGAAGATAGTTGAATAGCCCGAAACCCTTCCTAGTGTTGTACATAATATCAACGGGCGGATTCGGTTAATAAAAGTTTTTTTTGAGACAATGTTTGTCGTTTAGTTTTAATGATTTATAGAATCTTCATTCATCTTTTTCGTTTGATTTTTGACAGTGTGACATATAGTTGTCCGTGTGAGAATACCGTCATTATTAAAAACAAACCAATCTTTGATAGTGTCTGGCCTTGGCTCTTAGTAATTGTCATTGTCAAGATAATGTATTCATATTTTTTTGAAAATTAAAACAAATTTATACAAACTCTTGTATCATATTACATCATCTATCCTGAAACCAGAAGTGTTGTTTACTTTGACTTTCGGATGTTACCATGTTTTAGTTAACATGCCAGTTTTGATATCCATATAAGACTTTTCTTCTACTAATCTACTATCACTATAAGAGTTGGAGCTATCTAATAACGTAATAGTTCTTTACAACGTTCTACAGGTTTATACTAATGTGGGCAATCTTGTGAATAGAAAGGGGATTTGCAGGAAGGTTATCACTTATGGATGCTTACATAGTTACAACGTTGATGATTAAATAATGTACATTCAAGGCCCAAATCAGTCCATTTTCCTATTTAAATGACTACGTTAGCCACTATTTGAGACTCGGTTAGGCTTTTGTACACCTCACTGGGTTATTTCCTGTTTAACTATGGCATTACCCCTAAGGACAATCACCATAAGAACAGCCTAGCGATGTGTCACAACATGAATAAGAGGTGACATTCATAAGCTTCATTCCAATTCATCAGCATCTGACCGAAAAGTTATCGCATAGGGTGAACTGGTCGATAGGTATATTAAGAGATGCTTTTCGACCAATGAAAGCAAACCACTCTGCCAAAAAAACACATGTACACACGGCAACTTACTCTTATTAACTATGTCACACAAGAAACCAGCAGAAGGAAACCACGTGTGTAAGTTTGTGCATGTATATGTGGTTACAAGGAGAAAAAGAGATAAGTTACCTCTGAAATTTGTAGCACCAGCACCAACAAACTCAATAGCCTGAGAATTCATGTTACCGAACCCTCTCCAATGGTGTGAGTTATATAGTAGTCAATCCCACCCACTGTTGAATTCTTCTTCTTCAACTAATACAATCATATAAAAATAGCTAGTAAGAGATGATCATTTTCTAATGCATTGACAAATGTGAAACATGCAATATGAACTACACCATATGGACAACATAGATCCATGTGCATATGTTTAATGTTGTTAAGCAACTAAGCTATTTTTACAATTTACTATTGTTAACCATGTTCGTATGTTGCTTGTCAAGATTAATTAAATGATTATATGTCGACAGTAAAAAAAAATAGCATATACAACACGTACTTACATTGATATGAGCCTATTATATTGCATGTTTGTTAATGGAAGATCCATGTTATATAATTATCATTAACATGATCATCATTTAAAATTTTAAACCTTCAGATTGCTAGATAACATTGGTTTTTTTTTGCTGGAAACCTATTCATAAAACACATAAGCAAACCAGTTTTCACTATTATTTTTATAATAACAACATATTGCATCTTATTGCTTATGAACTTTTATACTTTGTATAACTTGATTATTATCTACGTACAACTATATAAAATGCAATAGATCCAAAGCCACAAAATATAAAATACTACTTTCATATTAGAACAGACAAAGATTGATTCAAACAAAAAAAATTCATCCATCGATCCATTAACAAATTACGATAGATCCTTGCACTAACACCAACAATTTAAAATCTACAATATCTTTTTATACGACTCTAATACAAGACAATTATATAAAATCACATTATAAAAAGTTACTTAGTACGTATCATAATCAAACAATACTGAAAAACTAAAAAATAGCAATTTGAAGCATTTTTAACACATGATCCATCAAAATCAAATATAACCAACAAAAATATTTAAAAACAAAAAAAAGGCAACACATTGTGAAAAAGTTGTTGACGTGTAGATCTATTAAACATTTAGGAACCTAAATTGAATATAAGAGACATCATTTTGTTGTAAAAGCAAAACTAATATCCGTTTTTTAAAATTATTTTTTTTCTAATAACAAAAACAAAGTATACTCTATCAATTCCAAACGAACATATAAAAAAAGCTTACAACATGTAAAGATCTGTAGATGACAATCATGAAAGGGAAGGTGACGACTCAATTTTTGAGGGAGGAGACATAAAGCTTTTATAAGAGGCAGTATCTAGGTTTAGTGTAGGGTTTGGAGGACGTATCCAATAGTTCAAATTATGTGGGATGAATTACTTTAATAGTAAATCATAATCCAGCCTACAACCATCATAGCACACACGATACAAATTTTAATTAAACAAAAAGAATCATAAGCACCATCCACTTAAACGAAAGGTTGGCAGTTCAAGAGGACAAACACGACAATCTACAACATATCAAATAAGCATTCAAGTATAACGCCAAGATAATGTCCTCCTGAAAGAAAAAGAAAACATACGGATATTAGGGTTTATGATGAATAATAATGAGAATGATAACGAGTTGGAACATTACCCGCGCGTTGCGGCAGGGGCTAGCTTGTTGTCGGAAATTGTTGGAGCCCGATAATGTGTTAATGGTTGTCTTGTATAATTTATCATTCTCATTTGCTAGAAACTGTTAAATATGTAATGACTAACGTCCAAGTTTGCTCACATAAACCCACACTTTATGTCTTAAAAGAAAGCATAAAAAGAATGAATCTGAACTCGGCCCAGATATATCTGAACTATTCTGATGTAATTGTGTTGTAGGGTGGAATTTGGCACCACTTTCACACTGGATATAATGTTTTACCATATCCAAACTATTCCAATATAATTTTGTGTTGTAGGGTGGAATTTTCCGTTGATTGGGACTCCTCTACCTGGTTGTTCATCACAAAGCTCGGAAACCTTAGAGTCCCTGAAATCTCCCATTAAGAAAATCAAAAAATCATTACCATGTACCTTTACCTAAGAATCAACTAATCAAGAAATATAAATTCAAAAATTGGCCAAAATGCTACAACAAAAAGGGTCATTAGATAAGTTTCTAGGTAAACCTGTGTTAAAGAATAACCGTATCGCAAAGATACATATCCAGGATTTAGATATTCTACAAAATTGGTTCTATGAGGCTATGTTTATAAGAAAATTAACAAAATTGCTCCTAGAATTTCCTTCTTAATTGTTAGCATGCTATGAAACTCAACAAAGGAAACTTGCATCTACGTAAGTTGACGCAAGCTATGAAAACTCAACAAATGAAACTTTCATCCGTAAATTTTTTACCCAATCAACCAATTTTACTATACAATATCAACATTTATATAACTCTTAAATATACTCCCACAACTACACAAAATAACAGAACATAATTTTTTTAATATATATAACCTCCCACATATTATTTTAATTAATTATACCATATTTTATTATATTTTATATTAACAAACACATGTACCCAACCCACCAACCCATTCACCAATCACCTTCCTAACACACTGTAACAAAAAACATAATTAAAAACACTACCTCCCCCCCCACCCACACTACCTCTAAATCACACCCCTACTCAAATAAATTCATTCCCTATAGTCAATAATCACCTTCTGCATTACTATCAATCACACCCCCCAAAAAAAACATCAGTCACTATCCTCTGGGTTAAACAACATTTGTTATTAAAAGTCACCGACAACAATAAAGATAGTCACAGTATATTAAACCAAGTAGATTCTGTCTTTTCCTTGCCTTTTGGCCATCTTCGATATAGAGTACTGATAGCAATCCCCCAAAAATCTTTTTCACCCTACACATCAGACCCAACCCTTCCCTCTTCTCGAGATCATGACTCATCATTACAATTAAACGCTATAGTGGGACTGCCAATTTCATCAACTATAAATCTGAACATAAATAAAAATCTTATCTCTTATGGAAAAAAACATGTCCTTGTATCGGTCGTTTAAATCTGTAGACCCAATAATATCCACCATTGTCATCAATAATAGTAATAGCTTAAAGCAGCTAAACTGACTTCATTTAGCTTGTCAAAGAATGCTGAGAGAGCTACTGGTTTATAAGAATGAAACAGTAACAGATAAAAGCACATGTAGGGATGAGCACGGTACCGGTCCCGTACCGGTCCCGTACCGAATTAGTGGTACCGATTTTTTCCCGAGCATAAATTAGTGGTACCGGTACCGTACCGAACGGGATTCGGGTATCGGTACCGGTACGGTATCGGTACCGGGAAATTGATGGTTTTTCCGCTTTTTTTTGGTAATTTCCCGATTTGGTACCGGTCCCTTACCGAACTAGTGGTCCCGATTTTTTTTACTCAAATCATGTTACCGGTCCCGTACCGTATACCGGGATTCGGTACCGTTTCGGTACGGAACCGGTATGGTTCCAATGGTATTTCCGTGATTCGCGGTTCTGGGATTCGAGCGTCTATATGCTCATCCCGAGCACAGTATAGTTCGATTTTTAGAAATGGGCTAGGCCTTCTTGATTGAGGTTATTTAGAGACTAAGAGACACAATAAATTCTAGAAACTCGATCTCTTCAAGTGCCTCTATAATACATCATAATATTATTTTACGCTTCTACGAACGTCTACGTAAAAAACAATGGTTAAGATTTAAAAGATAATGTGATTGAGATGCATAAATTTTAAAAATTAGCGAAAATTTGATCAGCCCTAAGTGATGGACCTGATGGTATACGTCGGCATGAAACTTTTACCGACTCATTGCAGAACAATAACTCTACTTAGTTCAAAGTTTATGACCATTTTAAACTGTTCCATGTATAAATCAACCATTCGTTCTATTTGTTACCTACGGCATTATGTTTACCTATTTTCTTTGTGCTATATTGTCTACAAAATCAAAACATAATGGACGGAGTGTATTTATAACGCATACAAAAGAAAATGAATGGAAATATAAATGACTAAAGATAACGTCTAAACAAAAACTGAAACCGTTTATACGGGTCATTCTACATAAAATGAGCATGCCCTGCTATCCACTTGCTTAATCTAACACAGCCTCGCAATTTTTCTAATTACATGACTTTCGGGTCAATAGGTTACCCCATGTCACTTTCAACCTGTATGACCTAAACCTACACCGCATAATAGTTATAGGTCGAGAGCCATTTGACCAATATATTTGGTGAAACACATCAGACCTGAAATCTGCCAAAGACCCAATCGGCATAATATCCTTTTAGTTTCACGGTTATCCCTTTTTAGACAATTTAATTAGAATTGCCTTAGTTCATGCTAGGATATAATTCTAACTTATTTATAGAAATGTACAGTGTAAAAACGATTAAAACAATTAAATTGGAAACATGATGAAACCATTGCTATTGGATATCCGGCATACCTCTCGCAACTATTATTTTAGTGGGCTTAGAGTAACATGTAGTATTTTCACTTACTCTGTGCAAAACCCAATTCGCAACCCTCCTATGCTTCTTATCAATTCTCGCATCAGCATGAATTAACTGAGATTGTTACAAAAAAAAATGTTTCACCTGTAAAGGAGCAGATTTCCCAATTATTCAAAAAGGCTAAAAGCTGCCAAAGTATTCTCATATGTGATGATAAAGTAATTGCTTCTTAATGTCTCAAACGAATTTACCACTTAATAACGACAACATCTAGAATTACCTTGAGCTCCTGGGCATGTAGATAAGCTGTTGTTACATTAACTGTAGTTCCCGCTTAACAAATTGTTCCTAACAGCTGTTACGAAAAGTCGATACATAAACAGTAATGAGTAAAGGTTGAACAGCAAAATACACGAAAATAAAATTCGATGTATGTAAGTATACCTTGATATGACGACTGACCGGGGTCTTTATATATACTGGATACATAATGACACCTTCTCAGAACTCCATGGCACAACCGTGTTCATCGATAAGTCAGTACTCACATCGGACATCCCACCACCAACCCTATTTGTATCCACACATTTAAATAATTCTCGGTAAAGGCTCAAGGTAATAAGCAGCTTATATCAGCATGTTATAAATCTAGATAAGCCAATAAGCTCATTTAACAGGTGTTTGTTTAAGCTCATTTTTAGGCTTATGAGCTTATTTGAGTTGTCTTATTTTCCATAAGCTGACTTATCTTAAATGGGTGTTTGTTTAATCTAATCCATGGGCTTATAAGTTTGTTTGTTTTCGGCTTATGCTTCATAAGCTTCATTGCCCATAAGTCCTAAAATAAGCCGAAAACAAATAAGCTCATAAGCCCAAATATAAGCTTCAACAAACACCCCATATGAGCTCATTATGACAAAATACGAAAAATAGGCTCATAAGCCGAAAAAAATAGCTTATGAAATATAAGCCGAGTCAAATAAGCTTATAAACAAACACCCCCTATCCATCAACAACACATAATTAGATAATTCACATTTAAGGGTATACTAATTCACCTTCCAACAATCAAATTAACACCAAATTAAACAATTCAAGAAACATAAATAAAAATCAAAACTTTTTATAAAAACAAAAGACTCACGCAAAAGGAGAAGGCTCCACAAACAAAGCAACCCTTATGGGCTTAGTACTAATTAAGTTAAGATTCAACTTGCAACGGAGGCCACATACCTTTCAACACATTAACAATGTGAGACATAAGAAAAAAAATATTAAATAAACAATTATCAAATATAGTATATAGTATATAATTATAGTATATATCTTGTTATATTTTAAAAAATCAATTATAGTATATATCTTGTTATATTTTAAAAAATCAAAAGATATCAACATACATTAATACTACTTATTTGATATTTATCCGTCATGAAGATAAGAATGAATATATACATATACTGGGATATTTGGATAAATATCAAATATAATTATAGTATATATCTTGTTATATTTTAAAAAATCAATTATAGTATATATCTTGTTATATTTTAAAAAATCAATTATAGTATATATCTTGTTATATTTTAAAAAATCAATTATAGTATATATCTTGTTGTATTTTTAAAAATCAAAAGATATCAACATACATTAATACTACTTATTATTATTGTTTTGGATATCAAAACACAAATCAACAGTTAGCTTAGTTGGTTAAGGTCATTGCATATTAATCATTTGGTCACAAGTTCAAACCTTGGTAATGTCAAAATTTTTAAAATAAATAGGGAAATTTAGAAATAACAATACGAAAATTATTTAAAAATCAATAAATACGAAATTATTAAAAAATCAATAAATAGGAAATTATTTAAAAATCAATAAATACGATGCCATGTCATCGTGTGTGTTCCATGTCATCATTGAGGTGGCGCCATGTCACTAAATCATATTTATACACTCATAGTTAGCCCCATATATAAGTTATAGATTATAGATATCAATTTACGTGGAGGATGCTCCATAAATCATCTTTCTTATCTTTTGATATTTTCCTCCAATCTGTGATACCTATATCGATATGTTGAGACATTTTCGCAGCTGTTCCAAGAAAGCTAGCTAAGCTCCTTTGCCTCTTTGCCAACAGGTTGTCCACGCTCATCAAGGTTCAAAATCCCATATAGCTTGTTTTCTAGTGTGACCATTTATAAAAATAATGGCTATCAGTTATTATATATAAGAAATGGCTAATGACTTAAAAAATCATCTAACTTGACACTTTTTGTTTTTGTGTGTAGCCATCTTATTTTTTTCCTATTTTGTCATCAAACTTTCAAAAGTCGATCATTGTGTGTATTTTGTGACCATTTTACCCTTAGTTTTCCAAATTTCAAAGGTTAAAATGGTCATTTTACATGGCAGAATTGTCACAAAATACACACAATGATCGACTTTTGAAAGTTTGATGACAAAATGGGAAAAAAATATGATGGCTACACATAAAGACAAAAAGTGTCAAGTTAGATGACTTTTTAAGTCATTAGCCCATATAGGAAACGCTAAATAAAAACAAAATTCAACATGGGATATACCTAGTTGTGCATCCATTGTTAATCTTCAATAAGCACACAGCAAACTAATCTTTATAAGTGTATATTTGCACAGAAAAGAATACCACATCAACAAATTACTGCATTTTATTAACCAAAAACCCGCGACAATCAAAAGGACTGTAAACAATATAGAAAAACCAACGATAATCAAAGGGACAGAAGAGGTTGCCTACATTATTAATGCCTTTATTAACCAAAAAGATTCCAACAAACCCATACTTGACTCACTCAGCCCTAAGTCGTGATGTGTAGATGCATTTGTGACTTTGGCCTAACAGTTATGTTTTTATTAAAGCACAAGCTCTTACAACATAGAATTTTTTTTGACATACCAGGATGCATAATCATCCTATCAAGTGCCTAATTCATGTTACTGAAACACATAAACTTAATAAATTAACAGAGAAGACAAAAACTTAAAATAAAGATTGTCGCAAATTAAGACACTTTAACTGAGAAGACCTCCAATGGACCAAAATTCAGTCATATAGCATTTTGAAATAAGAAGGGCACAACCAGCTTGATAGATACACAAAAGTAAACACAACTAACATTTACATAGTATGACTAACAATTATGCCCACACAAAGACAAAATAAAGGTGCAAAATACAACAGGTCCACAAAAGATATAATTGAAGGAATGTACATATAAATAATATATGTCCGGTCTCGATTTGAGCCTATGGAGATGCACACGTAATTCGTTGGTAATAGTTAATTAAATATATTGGGATATAAATAATTAAATGTTAAACAATAAGGACTTTAAAGGAAAATCAGGAAAAAGGAAAGTGGGCTTTGCCCCTTCTCTTTGGCTCTAGTCGGCCGAATACCAAACCCAAAGAGGTGGGCTTTTTCTTGTTGACCAAGTAATGAGAGGTTATATAAAGA